>MCFE01001053.1:0-18635 GCA_002104905.1 Basidiobolus meristosporus CBS 931.73 | reverse complement strand
TAACCTAACCCTAACCCTAACCCTAACCCTAACCCTAACCCTAACCCTAACCCTAACCCTAACCCTAACCCTAACCCTAACCCTAACCCTAACCCTAACCCTAACCCTAACCCTAACCCTAACCCTAACCCTAACCCTAACCCTAACCCTAACCCTAACCCTAACCCTAACCCTAACCCTAACCCTAACCCTAAATGGAAGAGAACACACCACACTACACATGGCTCCTGCTGAAGAACTATACTTGGAGATCCTGAAGTCAAGAAGTTTCCTCATTATATTCCGCAGTCAGAAAAACCCAAGCTGGCCTACCTGAAGTACTTGACAGACCTTTGGCAGCAATATCTGCAGCAGCACACTCCCTCTATGTGTTGTAAGAGTCTTGGAGATATTGGAAGTGATTTGGAGAACAAGTAGATTATGTGTCTTTCACTTAATGATTTATTGAATGTAAAAGTGGTATTTATACTTTTACCTGGTCTTGGCATTACAAACACGTGGAATAGGTTAAGGAAGGTCCCAAGAACATGTGTGCAAAATTTGCGGCTGTTTGGACAACTTTGAGAATTTTCATGTTCTGGGTACCTGGTATTTTGGTGAGAATATTCTAAGTAAATCCCGACAAGGAATTTGGTCAGTATTCTCTAGGATTTGAAGGTGATGATCTAAGTGACTAAGTTAGGTGAATATTTAGGTTGAAATACGAATTTTTACAACACTATGATGAATATCAATCCTTATCACATTCCCCTCATTAATGTTGTTCAGAAGTCATTCTTACCTCTCTTGCTACCCCCCTTCCCCCTGAACAGTGTCTTGAGCACCAAAGAACTATCATCACTTCTTATTAACTTACCTACATATTCCCCTCAGCTACACATTCTTGTATCAAAGCTACAACAGTTGCGCTGGCTTCTTTGTTTCAACTGAAATAAAGATTTCACCTGTTGGTGACTGTCTCCCCCCTAACCCTACGCCATTTTGCTGTGGAGAGTATGGTACAGTAGTCTTGTGCTTTATCCCATGAATTTGCCGAAGTGGATGAAGAGTTTTGCGGATATTCTCCACCATTGTCAGAGTGTATTTACTTGATTTTTTCACCAGTTTCTCTCTCCACCATGGCTTTGAACTCCCTGAACTTAGACAGTGCTTCTTCCTTTCTCTCTATGAAGTAGACCCATGTGTATCTTTCATAATCATCAATAAAGGTGATTCAATACTTCATCCCACCTAAGGATAAATTTTGCATAGGTCCACACAGATCTGGGTGAATTAGATCTAATTTTTTCTTAGTTTTGAATAACTCAAAGCACTTTTATGGTTGCCTGGCTTGTTTCCCATATATACAGGCCTCTCAGTGCTCCAAACTAGCTGGGGGATCACAATTACTCCAGAAATTAGCCGATCTTTGATTATTTTGCGCAAATAATCAAAATTGATATGTCCCAATCTCCTGTGCCAAAGCATTGGTGTTTCTTCATTTAAGTTACTCATATTGGCTTCCAGATATAATGGAATATAACTCAAATTGTGTAGATTCTGATCTCTGATACCCAAAGCTAATTGGGCACCATTTTGATCAGTGATCTTGTATCCAGAATTGTCAAAGCTGAAACTGGGTCCTTCTGCTATGGACTTGCTTACAGATAGTAGGATTTGACTATTTCTGGTACATAGAGTACTTCTTTAAAGGTCAGTGTATGACTTCCTTCACTGCTTCTTAGGCTTACTCAAATAGTACCTTCTCCCACTGCATCAAGTGTTGTATTGTCACCCATGAAACCCTTCTTAATTGGAATTTCTTGATATTGGGTAAAAAGTTCTTTTTGGTGTGTAAAGTGTTGAGATGCTCCAGAGTCAATAGACCACGTCTAAAAATCCTTGTTTGTGGGCATATTTAGTGCATATATTAATAGTCTATTTCTAGTTGTTGCAGCATTTTCATATTCAGGCTTCTTTTGCTGATTATTTCCCTTTCTGAAGCACTGGTCTGATGTGTGTCCTTTCCTGTTGCAATAGTTACAGAACAGGTTGCTGTTGCCTTTGCAGGGTCTCAAGTACCTTCTTTGTTGGCTATCATTGCTTATTAAAGCATTTTCTTCTTTGTTCTTATTGGCGCTTGATTTTCATAATTCTTCATCCAGGAGCCTTCCATATATGTATTTTAGGTCAAATCTTCAGTTCTAGACTCTAGGGCTGATACAAGGCCCTGAAACTTGTCTGTCAGGCTATTCAGGATGGTAACTGCTGCATCCTCATCAGTAGTTGGTATGCCCACAGATTCCATCTCATCTACCAGCAGGGTAATTCTGTTAATTAAGTTTTTTCATTTCTTCTCCTGGCAGCATCTTTTTAGCAAAGAGTTTTTCTCTCAGATACATTTTCTTAGCTGCTGAACATGACTGGTAGGTGTCTTCTAATGCCTTCCAGGCATTCTTTGCTGTTTTTGCTCTTGAGCATTGAATTAGCAATTTGTCTTTAACATTAAGGCATTTGCAGTTAGAGGCACTTTGTTCTTTCTTCTGATAATTTAAGGCTTCCTCTCCCACGGTCTTAGGAGGGCATTCTTCTCCCATGACAATATCCCAAAGGCCTCTTTCTTGTAGCAGTGTCTGCATCTTCACCTTTGACACTTGGTAGTTAGATCCATCCAACTTTTCAGCAGAGGGAAAAATTCCAGTAATAGCAGTGGTAGACATTCCAGAGAGTGACAGCTTGGGGCTCATAGCCTGCTGCAAGAGTCTTGGACATATTGGAAGTGACTGGGAGGACAAGTAGATTATGTGGTTTTCACTTAATGATTTATTGAATGTAAATGTGGTATTTATACTTTTACTTGGTCTTGGCATTACAAACACGCAGAATAGACTAAGAAAGGTCCTAAGAACATGTGTGCAAGGTTTGGGGCTGTTTGGACAACTTTGAGAATTTTCATGTTATGGGTACCTGTATATTGGTGAAAATACTCCAAGTAAATCCCAACAAGGAATTTGGTCAGTATTCTCTAGGATTTGAGGGTAATGATCTAAGTCACTAAGCTAGGTGAATATCTAGGTTGAATTACAAATTTTTACAACACAATGTAGACTATAAATATGGGCTGGTATCCAGCTTCCCACAAGTAGAAACGCTTGCTCATACTTGACTATCAACATATGATGAGCAGAGGGAGCAAGAGAAGTAGCCAACAGGATTTATTGATGAGCCATTTTGGCTGATGGATAAATGCTATTTTCATTGGTAGATGAGAGCACATAATGTGATACCCTATTCAACCCAGAAAAATCCTTCTTGAATCATGCCAAGTCCACCTTTCAGTACTCTATACTGGGATTAATCACCCTATAGTAAATGCATTGAAAGTGTAAGTAATGTAAGTCTAATCAACCTTGGTAAGTATTTATAAGATCATTATATTAGATGGAGCAGTTAGTGGATATATGCTTCACAAGAACAAGCTGCAACAGCAAGCACTAATCCAGTGATAAACAACCTAATTAACAGACAGAGGTGTGGTTCATTGCAGCCATAGGTATTTGTGAATGTACCACATCTATCAGATTAAGAGGCCAATGCAAAAGTTAGGCTGAGCAAGGCAACTCCCACATTGACAATGATTGGATATACAAGTGATTGAGCTTGCACCATTACGGATATGTAGTATCACTGGGATCTTTTGGTTGTCTACATAAGCTTCTTGTCAGTGCTTCCACGGAGCTAAGGATAATATTTTTTGACTCAACTTTTCAACTGTTAAGCTGTTTTGTAATAAGCTTAATAAAGATATCTCTATTCAGAACAAATATTTGTAATTGAGGTACTTGGCAAGGCAACGACTCTGTCAACAAATAAATACTACAGAGAGTGGTGGGCATGGAGTAGGGACCGGCATCAGTTAAAATCATTTACAGTATGGAATCTGGGCTTCTCACATGTTAAAGCAAGCTACAGCACGAAACCTGTGTTTCACTCTCATCAAAAACAATAACCGCGCGGCATTTAGGCTTCCCATTCATCATATCTTCATATGCCTTCTTAGCTTGCTTGAGTGGGTAAGTTTGTACCAGTGGCTTAGTGTTACTCAGCGCGGAGAAGTTCAAAGCGTCCTCAGCGTCCTGTAAATTGTGCTCAATAACCTATTGTACTTTTCAAGTAATCTGAGCGGACACACATACCTTGTGGGTGCCACTAGGCCACCCACGAACTTGCGCTCTCTTAAGGATCAGACTTAGCGAGTCAATCTGTATTGGTTCGGGCAACATAGACACTACCAACAATGTCCCACCAAAAGCCATACCCTCGACCAACTTCGATACATCTCCTCCAGGTGCAGCCACAACAATTAGCTTGGCTCCACCCAACTTCTTTAGTTCCTCAACTGCATCTTGTTTGGACTGATCAATGTACACATGCGCACCTAAGCTCTTGGCCAGTTCTTGCTTGCTTGCCGAGCTGGAAAGAGCTACCGTTCGGTAGCCAAACTTGTTTGCGTATTGAATTGCAAGATGGCCTAAGCCACCTATCCCAACAACAGCGCAGATATCCCCTGGATGAATGTTGTCCATATGTCTCATCGAGTTGTAGACAGTAATTCCTGCACACAGTAATGGTGCAGCCTCAGCGGAACTCAACTCATCAGGGATTCTGCATAAAGCACTTTGCCTGGCCACCATGTACTGCGCGTATCCTCCGCCTTGTCTAACTCCAGTTACCCAGTGCTTCTCGCAATCAATGAATGAGCCACGACGACACGCTTCGCATGTGCTGCAGTAGCCTGCACTCCACCCAACACCCACTCTCATGCCTTGAGTATAGAGCGAACAAACCTAAAACCAAAGTTAGTAACCGCTGCTTGCTTTGTGCTGAGTATTTCGTACATTCTCTCCCAGTTTCTGGATTCTGCCAACCACCTCATGACCAGGAGTCACCGGATAGTTGATGCCAGGCATTGCATTATGTTGCAGGACGCAATCACTGGGAAATCTTAGTACTGTTGGCGGGTGTGTGATGTTCCTTGATAAATCTTACGAGTGGCATACTCCGCAAGCCTCCACCTTGATCAAAACTTCACCGGGACCTGGGGTTGGAATTGGCCTTTTGACCACCACTAGGTCACTTCCTGGCTTACTAAAGACGGCGCACTTCATAGACATTGGATCAGTCGGTCCAAATGAGCAATGATATAATAAATAACCTTCACCAACGGATGGTGCAGGAATTTAAAGTCAACGTCCGCAGCTGAAAGGCTGATCAGTGTTGACGGAAGTGCCAAAGCAGCAGCTGGTATAGTCTAATATTGAGGCAATGCCTTGGAAATGGGAAATCACAACAAAAGAAGGCGCCCAACGAAATTTCCAAATCACTGGATCCAGGTGTTGTTATTGATGATACAACCAGATTTGGCTAAGCGTACGCCTGCCACCACACGTACAGTAGATTAACTAAATTTGTCTTATCAGGATGAATATTCTAAGCTTTGGCCAAAGCATATTATGCGATATAACTGCGGATGCACGCACAAACAGCCGTGCACTAATAGCCTGCCAACTAACCTGATGTAAGCAGCCTTTGGTATAGTCCCAATTACTTGTGATTTCTAACCTATCCGTTATGGAGTCAATTCCTGACTTCAAACTATTTGGCCGGGGGTTGCAGAGAGACCACGAAAAGTACATGAATTCTCAACATTTGTCCTCCTGGACCCTTACATCGCCGAAGTTGTCTCAGGTACATGGATGCTCGAAACATACCAGCAAGTTCTCGTTTATACCAGCCACACAATCTCCCCAAGCATAATGTCTCATAAGCTGTTTGTGAGCAACCGTAATGGGAACAGAGACTTAGGAATGAGAAGAAAACATGCATTGATGTGTTGTTTAGAATCTCCACTGCTATGGGTGCACATGCGGCAGTCCACCTCGTGTATAAGATTGCCCTGAACAAGCTGTTCAATCCACTCAGCGTGCCGGTAATTGTACGCAACATGGTAATCAATAGTCCTAAAATGGGAATGATAGCTTATCATGCAACCCTGAGTACGAAAAATCAATGTACGAAAAAATTCTGAATTCATTGCTCAGCAACCTTACTTCCATAGTTTTGCCAACCATTGATCCGCGGCAGAGCTTTTAGGAATGAATCGGAAGTACATTGTAATATAGCCCACTAGTCCACAAAAGAATATGGTGATAAACTTGTACTCCACACCAATGGACACCATGAACTACTGTACAGAGCAATAATGCTAGGAGAATTCCGCATTTGCATGCATGAAGGAAACAACACAACAGCCAGACAGACTTGTCAAATGGTACATACAAGCTCCACTGGTGCTGTCTATTAACAGTACTAACTAACTCAACTTGTAAATAGAGTGCATTGGGCTGCACAGCTAAGGGGTGATTTTGATAGGTAGATTGGATGTTCAATTGTCAAATACAGTTTTTAGCTAAGAACATTCTGTCAAAACTCCACAAGGAGTACTGAACATGAGGCAAGTAAAACAACTCATACTGTGACTTTACAAGCAAGGGTTTGAAGTTTGAGTGTACTTTCAGTATTGACATTGTTGCAATATTCTGAGGAGTATTGGAAGTGATGTGGAGAACTAGAGGATTTACATGTTATTCACTTGTAGATTTATTGTTTAAAAGTATGGTATTTATACTTTTGATAAAGTAGAGCAAACAAATGTGTAGAGCTTGTTAAGGAAGGTCCTAAGAATATGTGTGCAAAGTTTGGGGGCTTTGGGACAATTTTGAGAAAGCTCATAATCTGGGTACCTGATAATTTGGTGAAAATGTTCTAATTAAATCCTGACAAGAAAAATGGTCAGGACAGAATGTTAATCAAAGAGTAAGATCTCTGTGACTTAGTTAGCATGAATATTTTGGTGACAACTGAATAATTACAACAGATATGAGATGCAGGGAGCTATTGGTATTGTGATTATTTTCATCTCCACAAGTGTTAAGGGATTGGCCTGCAAAATGAGTAAAGTCTCTCCTGGCTTTTTTCCATCATCAGAGGACATCTGTAACTTATTAGTGTTGCAACAGTACTCTGTAGGATGATGTGTATTAGACATATCCAGCCCTTGGCACTGAGTATCAGCAGCAGTGATAGGCCTCACAGTAGTGAAGTTGAGTAAATGGAAACAAAGTCTACCCAAGACAGAAGCACATAATTGTAGGACAAAGCTGCAGTGTGTAGCAACTGATATTGCTAATACAGACCAGCCTAAACTTCACAATTGCAGGAAAGACAGGCCAGTAAAAGACTTCTATTTGGCCACTAGATCAACTAAGAGATAGTCAAGCAATTCTTCAGTGGCTTGAGGAGCTTTTAAATGATGGTACTTCTTTAACACAGCCTTTGGCCCCTCTGTTGTAGATAGGCTGGATATCACACTAGTAAACAAAACAGATATTTGCAGCAGGGAAACACTCATCAAAGTGCCTACACTCTGGTTCTGGAATATGGGCTTGTACTATGGGATATTGCTACTCTTGTCTGAGAGCACTATCATAGATAATGCCCAATATTATTGCCTGTAGCTGTTGCAAAGATTAATTAGCAAGGTGCTAGGACTTGACTGCTCACAGCAGAACCAAAAAAGAAGTAACTTGTAATTTTGGAAGGGCATAAAGCTGTTTGGTGCTCACTAAAGTAATGGATGCTCAATAATAAAGCACATTTACCCCTAAGTGGTGGGTTCTAGTAGATCTGCTAGCAGCTTATTATGTTTGCATCAGCACATACATTGAGTGAAGGAGCTTCTGCAGGTGAGTACAGAAAGTTGCAAGTGCTGTGGTAGTATTGAGGGTCATTGGAAGTGTCAGCAAACAAAAGATTGCTTGCTTGATATATTATTAAATATGAATATGGTAATAAAACTTTACATGGTCATGACTAGTTAGATATGTCAAACATGTTTAGGAATACTGTAGAGATTTGTGATTGCATCCAAATATATGTTGTAAAAATTTGTATTTCAACCTAAATATTCACCTAACTTAGTCACTTAGATCATCACCTTCAGATCCTAGAGAATACCAACCAAAATTCCTTGTTGGGATTTACTTGGAATATTTTCACCAAAATACCAGGTACACAGAACATGAAAATTCTCATAGTTGTCCAAACAGCCCTAAACTTTGCATGCATGTTCTTGGGACCTTCCTTAACCTATTCCACATGTTTGTAATGCCAAGACCAGGTAAAAGTATAAATACTACTTTTACATTCATTAAATCATTAAGTGAAAACCACATAATCTACTTGTCCTCCCAATCATTTCCAATATCTCCTAAACTCTTACAACAATATACACCCAATTTTGTAACTTGGATTATTACCTACAAATCTGGAGAGCTCTGACCAGATTCATTGTCATGATTTTCTTGGGACATTTGGCCAAACATCAGGTTCCTAGATCATGGAGTTTTGCAAAGCTGTCCAAAGAGCAAAGAATAGGCGCGCATGTTCTTGGGACCTTCCTTAAGATATTCTTTGTGTATATTTTACCAAAACTATGTCAAGTACAAATATACTTTTTGTTCAACAAATCACAATGTTAACCACATAATCTGCTTGTTTCCCAATCACTTATGCTATCTCTAAAACTTTTACAATAGTTATGAGCCTGAAACAGTCAATCTTTCAAAGTAGTGACTTTGAAGATCTAGTTGTATATCTTGTCAAACTTATTCATAAATGCAATATAACTTCTATACAATCAAAATATGCCACAGCATTATGGCTGAAAGTGTCTTATAGGACCAGCTACTTTACCAAAAGTGTATGGAGATATTTTGGTAATTGGGAGCCAAGTAGACAGTGCTGCTTTCACTTGATGATATATTGAATGTAAAAGTAATATTTTTCTTCAGATGATCTCAACAAAAAAGCATGAAAGGTATATTTCAAAGGTCCCAAGAGCATGTGTTCAAGGTATGCTACTGCTTGGCCACCCTTGAAAAACCCATGCTCTGGGTACTGGATACTTTAGTAAAGTGTACCAAATAAATAGACTAATAGCAAATTTAGGCCAGCTTTACTTTGACTGAAGGTCAATGATCTTTGTGGCTAAGTTTGGTAAGTAAATGGGGGCAATACAATGCTCAGAGTACTTGCACTCCATTAAGTGTCAATACTGACCAGTTGTAATTTTGGTTTAAGATTGCAAAACTTGTCACTAGTAAGTGATTTGGTAAGTTTCTCTGCTATTATGCTATCAGCAGGATAGTAAGCTTGGCTGAGTTTTTTCTATAGCTACCCATATGATTTTACATCTGATATTGCTGTACTTGGTGCTAGCATAAAAAGGTGAATTTCCATCCCATATCATATATCTCAACCCTACAGAACTGTAGCAGCCTACTGCTAGCCCTTTATATTATTGCTGCTCTAATTTACCAAATGGCATTTGATTTTTCTATCTTGCCAATGCCACCCAGATTTTCAACTATGAAGACTCACCTCTTCATTAGCATAACCACTGCTACAACTGGTAGTCCACACATAGTTTCAACCAATCTGATTATGTCCATCAAATAGTACCTGAGATTTTAAGAGTTGTTAGTTTTGAGTAACTTTGAATTTAGCCGGTAATGTGTTGTTATTCTGATGGCCTTTTGTCAATATTTCATCTTTGGGCATCTTGCAAGCATATATCTGCTTGCTGCTGCTTTGACTAAAAAATGTCCTGAAATACCAGATAGAACTTTGCATCACCTAGCCAATATATTGATTCTCCTGGCAGGATTCTAGTCCCACCTATAGGGGGTATCCTGTTTTGTTTCATGTGAGTTTCATGCCAAAAAGTGTAGATGTTGGCTTGTACCCAGGAAATATCTGACCTATGTTGGCAGAGTTGTCCTAATAAATGTTAGTGCTTGTTGCATCTAGCCCTACCTGGCCTTACTATCTGATCACCTACACATTAGGGCTGCCTAGCTTCTTGATGCCAACAGCATAAGTACTATCATGTGCACATCTATGATCAGTAGTTTTCAGTACTTTCTGGCCATCCACCATTGGCTAGCTAATCATGCCCAACACACAGCTCAAAGTAATATTCCCAATTTGGTTGGGTAATGCCAGTACTGTTAGCTTGACTATTCTCTGTATCTGCCTACTCACCTACACAATGGTACTTAGGAGCTGAAATATACACTATAAGAGGTTGGTGTACTGCATCAAGAGTTGTATTTAAAAAATGTAATTGAATATTGCTAAGTCAGGCTGATGAGAGGCTTGACATCAGAGTACTGCTTAGATACCAGGAGCAATGCTAACCAGAAAATAGCAATGGAATAAAGCCTCAAGAGGATAACACCTGCTTTCTCAAGAATTGAATGTGTAGCCAGTTGAGCCACACTCCAGTGCGGTAGATGAATTTGCAGAGAAATGCAATATGTCTACCACAGCCTCTATGTCCTCTCTGGCAGACAGAGTAGAGATTCCACTTACAGACAAAGCAACAGAGTCAAGAACTCAGAGAACTATTGCAGTGCCAACAGTGAGATTCTGGGTCAACAACAGGCACAGCAAAGGGTGCAGCACTTCTCAAGAGCAGTGCTCAAGAATATGCACTTGAATATTGCAAAGACTGGCAGTTGAGATGCTAGATCTAACAGTGCCAGCTGAGGACCAGGCTGTATGAGAACTGGTGAATGAACAATGGCATAAAGCTATAGGGCTCCCACCAAAGTCATGGAAAAAAGGTGTTGCAACAGAATTCATATTGAATGGTGGATATTAATAAAGCTGCTTATTGAGTGTGAGGTTGGGCTTGATATTTGTGTTTGGTATGGAGACTTGTATAGGTTAGTACAATTAGTAATTGAGGTACAATTGCATATTGAATGGAAATAAGCCAATATAAATGCATAAAAGTAAGAGCATTGTTTGAGTTAGGAAGTAAGTAGTGTGAAAAGAGGCAATAGCCAAGCAATGTGCCCAAATATAGGAGGTGTCTTTGTTTCCAGGATCAAAAAGTGAGCAAATTAGCAGCAACCAATCAAAAGTCATCTTGTTAGTGCTATAATGCAAAGATTGATTAAGTTTTTTGTGAAATCTGGGGTGCATCTTTTAACCGCTTTTGGCACACTGTCATCACCGCATCAATATCTCATGATTATGGAGCTTAGGTTCTGTGATGGCCTTTTGAAGGGATCTATACAATTATTTTTCATAGTGTTAACTTGGGTAGCAGTTGGCTTACAGTCTTAGATTTTACACTTTGTAAGTGTATCATATATGTATTTGGATTGGCTTAAGCTGATGGTCCAGGTCCTCTGTCTATGGAAACTCTACTTTTTAGTAGTAACCTAGCCCTCCTAGACTGGACTTTTGAACTTTACAGAGCAACAGGATCTTGTAACTTTCTGTTTTTTGGTCATTGGTGGCTATAATGAGATCACAAACATCTGAAGATGGTTGATCTGGGTCTCCTCTCTCTGGCCTGTAGAAGACACAACAGTTAACAGCACTCCTTTAGAAACCCAGGAAATCAAAATAAGCATTACTGCTCAATTTTAGGCTGTTGGTATAATTGGGACTGTATCAACATGCTCAAAGCTTATAGATCAAGTAAAGCTTATCTTCTTCAGCAAGCCCATTTGAATGGTTCATATATGAGTCCCTACCAAGCTTTGCACTCAATGATGCAACTATATATCCATTTGATGAGTAATAGGCTTATATTTGGCTGCAATAGCCAATTTAAATGATGGGATTAGTCTTATCTACCAGTACAAAGGTTTCAGTATAGTCCAGTCCATTATATGTGGGAGTATTCCTTGGCTACAAGTCTGGCTTTCCATCAATGAAATCAACCACCTGCCTTGTGATATGTATTGAAGATCCAACTATATCCAGTTGACTTTAAATTGATGGGTATTTTGATCAAGTCCTAGAGGTGATTTTACATTAAAGCCCAATATGCTCAGTCAGTACAGATCTTTAAAGTTCAATCTGAGAACTATTTAAATGCTCTGGTATTGTCTGGAGCTCTGCAATAGGGACAGATTAATCAAGACCTACACCTTCATTGATATAGGATTTTGGGCCATTTATGATCTGATTGATTTATCTACCTTACAATACTGGAGTGATCACATACAAGATGCTCTTGGGCACTGAATATGTCTGAGCCCAGAAACCAGGCTTCTCCATGGTGAGCAGAGCTCAACATCTAGTGGACTTGAGGTCAGAATTTTGTCATTATCCAGAGGTATCTTATCCAGAAATTGAGGCACTCATCACTTAAAGCATCCCTGGACTTCCTCTTTTTCTCTATGCTGGCAATGTAGAATCTGTATGTCTCACTTGCATAGCAGTAGCCTAAACATGTATGCTTGAGGCTTTTTGTCTTAAATTTTGATTGATTTTTGGGCAGTGTTTTGGTATATGCTGCACACTTATATATTCTCAGGTGCTGTGTAAATGATATTTACTCATACCCTGCCTCAAATGGTGCAGAGGCATAGAGTATCAGAACTTACCTTCTGCTTTCAAGACTTGGAGTAATAGCAACTGATTTGCTCCAAAAATCATGCAATATTTAATAAGACCAGGAGTGGCTGGCTCAATATCATACTATTATCATCCAAGTTTCAAGTTTCTCAAAACCCACAATACTAAGTATCTGAGGAATTAGCCATTTGGCCAGCAAGCAGACATATATTGCCAGAAGAGACCAAGCCAACTAGCATTCCTGCCAAATTTGTTAAATAGCTGCTTCCCACTTATACCAAACATTGTAACTGAAAGATTGAAGGAAACTCACCAGCCATATGCTAGCTAAATTACATCTGAATATTAGCAGATTATCAGCTAAAAGTAACATGGATTTCAAATTTGAGATTTTTTGCAGTTATAAGATAATGACTGATTGTGCATTATTGATCTTTTCTTATTAATAATTAATATGTTTGGACATTCTAACACTTCATTTTGCTGTGGGGGTATGGTGTAGTGGTCTCTTGCTTAATCCACTGAGTTTGTAAAAGTGGATGAAAACTCAGAGGTATACACTTCATTATTATGGAATCTTATCTCTAGGAATTAGATGAGCTTTAGTCATTCTCCTCAAATAAGTAGATTAGATATGTCCAGTCACCTGTGCCAAAGCATTAGTGTTTTCTCATTTGAGAGATCAATAGTAGCTTCCATATGTGTTAGAATATAGGTCATCTTGTATATCTATTCATCTTTGAAACCCATTGCAATATGGTTCCATTTTGATCAGTGATCCTGCATCCAGAAGTTTCAAACTGAAACTGAGTGCTACTGCCATGGCAAAGCCCAGAAACAATGGACTCTTGCTATTTTTGGTACATAGAGTTTTTCTTTGAAGGTAAGTGCGTAGCTTCCTTTGGTACCTTGAGGCTAACTTTAATAGCACTCTATCCAACTTCATCAAGTGTGCTGTTGTAACCCATCAAGACCTTGTCAATTGCAATAACTTGATGTTGTGCATAAAGTTCTTCTTGGTAGGTAAGGTGGTTAGATGCTCAAAAGTGAGATTATCACATCTGACAATCCTTGTTTGTTGTCATTCTACTGCAAGATTGAATTTTGGTAATTATCAGACTATGCTATTCAACATTGGGACTACATTGATCAACAAGATTCCTGTATGAATAACAGAAATGCTACCCTAGTTGGTGCAGCAGTCATATTGTTGCTACATACACTCTGCAAGAAAATCTATGATTCTGGCACTTTATTTTTACAGGGAATTTTTGTGCACCCAAGCCCTAACCACTGCCAGAACACATTGATATTGGTTTCATTATGGCAATAGATGTGCGCTGCAGCCATCCAAGCGTACCCCATGCAGGGAAGGTGCAAGCTTTGATGGAGAAAACAGCCATTAGTAATGTATATAGAAGTATGGATACAGGTTGTCATAGTGGATTGACAGAGCTGGGGATATGAGTGCTCCACCAGGCAACAGGACTTATACATGTGTCTTAGTGGTCATGCTTTAGCCCAGTCATGTTGAAATCAAGAGCAATTGGTGAGAGATCCATAGTAGGGAAAGTGCCCACATGGAGTTTTGATTTATTTTGAAATCCATTGAGCTAATGGTTTCTAATCACTACTGAGTCTTGAAGATCTAAGGATAACTATCTTTGCAAGAGTTACCATTGCTTATACAAGCCAAGCTACTGGTTTGGCCTCTCTGGCATCTTGAAAGGCAGGCAGTAGTATCTCTGGAGCATGTATCCCTGCAACCATTTTCAGCTTCAGCATAAAAAAATTCTGCCCATCTTTCTCCCTGATACCCTTAACAAAGTTAAGCTTGTGAAAATGGAAAGCTTAGGCTGTGTAGTAAGCTCTCAACTGTATCATACTATGCCAATCCAATGATTGATTCAATGCTTTACTAGAGATTGAAGTACTTATGTACCAAGCTTGACAAGTACTAGTCCAATTCAAGCGCTGACAACTCATTAATTGATTTAGTAGGTACTATTGCCAGAAGAGAGAGAGGTGTCACTGCACAGTCATTGATTGTGAAGGGGTGCATTGCCCTGATGGCTACAAGAGTTATATTCCAGTCAAGAGCAGCACTCTTCCTGATGGTTAGCTTTCTGTAAGGATTACTATATATATGGGATGCCTTTGGATTATATTACAGATCACCATCTCAAGTTATAGAAATCTGCATATCAGACATGATAGTGGACACACGTAGTGGTGCTTATATATCATTGCACATGAGAGGCATATTCCATTCTGTCTTAGCCATCAGATAGAGTATTTGCACCTTATGTCTTAGCTCTAAGTGCCTAAGCTACAAATAGCTATTCAACTGCACTGATGTTGAAAGATGTTTTGAATTCAAGGTTACTAATGCACTCTGCACACTTATTATTCAGCCCACTTTGCATGAAAGATTACATTGCATAATGTCTGCAATTAGAGATGAGCATTTTCCACAGTTATTTGACAACAAACACATGGGTATAGTTGGCAATATTCGAGTTCATGTACTCTTTTTGCAAAATATGAGAAAATTTTGAATGATATTGAAGGCATCATTGACCAGAGTGCTGTCATCCTTCACACTTTGAAGTGAAACCTACACTATATAACCATGGTACTAGGAGGCAAAGTGGCAAATGGAGAGGCACCCAGGATAAATCAATCTAGCCTGCATAACGCTAATTGAGTAGAATCAAGAAGGCAATTTAAATGGGAAAATATGCATGAGACTCCACTAGCTGGTCATGCAGCTCTCCTTCCTCTTACTAGTTTGCATCATTGCTTTGTTGCAAGCCATTTTGGCTACTGTACTTGGTGACTCCTAGTTAGGCTACACTAATGAGTCATGTGTCAGACAACTTGGTGCTTATTATCAGGACACTTTAGCCCCCAGCCAAGAATACTAGCCATCAATTGAGGATGGGGATGATTGAGTGAGCCAATGCAAACAAGCAAGACTTTGGGTAAGCAGCCAGGATTTGATATTTCCAATTCTCAACCATCCCATGCCTTGTCCAACTCAAACCGGTTTGACCAAGCGCAAGTTATTGATCAAACCCTCTGGTAGCCACAAATTACTGTTACTCAGCTGGCAGTAGAGGAGGGTACTTAGGGTGCTCATTGCCACTTCAAGGTTAGATATTTCAGTGGAAACAGACATTAAGTCTGGTAAAAGTAAATTTACAAAATAAAATGAGTAACATATGACCGGTTATAGTCAAGCATTTGCTGCTATGTACACACAGGAATAACGTCTCTTATTGTGGTAAATGATGGCATTATTTGCGCTGAAGAGAAATATGGGCAGCTGTGATAGAACCCTAGATTTACACTGAGGCCAACATTCCGGTGCATGTGTTTTACACATTACAGGTACACACTTGTATCAGTATCATAATTGTGGGCGTGAGTATTAGATATTCGCTTACATACTAAAATATCAAGCCTCAGTCCTGAATAATTCTGACCTTCACCAAAAATGTATGATATTAGAGAGAATAGTTAAACTCCATTGTAATATCCATGACAGTGTCACACTTTTGATCGCAAATATCCGAGATTGATGCTCTGCATGATAGCACCATTAGTAACTCGATTGTTGTGTTATACTCAGCATTACTGCATGTCACTGATATGGTTCAATATCCCGTTGATCCTTGCCACTGGCTTTTTAACTGGATGTTACTTAACATTTGTACTTCTCATCAGTGCCAAAGAGTAGTTACTAAATATTCCTGTTTGTAGTATCCGATAATGCAATATTTAGTGAGGCTAGCTAAATAATCTATGGTCTGCTACATTAATACAAAGATGCCAAGTGTATCAACTATGTGGATGCATATTTCTATGTATCTTTCTGTACATATCATTAACTCATGGACCATTATACCAGCTTTTTGCACGTATTAAGCACCAATGGGCAATCCAGTTAAGTAATCAAACAAAGTTAGTGTTAATAAAGCACTAGTCAATGTTGCTATCCATATTTATTGGAAACAGTCGGTGGATTCCATTAAAAATGGGAGAAAATAGAGAAACGTGGTGCTACCTTGTGATTCATGAAAGCGGGCAGTGCAATGACCAGGCGACGAAGGGTTAGGTATGAAGCATACAGTTGTATTCGATAAGCAACTACACTAAACTGCAAAAGAAATGTATCAATACTTACCGTGGGACATTGTGAATCATGGCAAAAAAATGTCGACAAAGTGACTCATACTACGACTTTTCAAGCATGGGCTTGCAGCGTGCACACAGGAATGGCACTTACTTTACGTAGGTTGTTATTTCATAGTCATTATGATGTTCATCAGAAATATATATATATTGCCATCGATTTCCTTTTCTCCAAAGTTATGGGATTAGGCCACAAAATCGAGGGAGAATTTTCTCCTTTATTGACATCATCTGCCTAGTATTTCTATCAATCGATCCAAGCCCTTTATTGTGGCATCCTCTGTGCTCCTCACGTGATACGCCGAATCACTAAAACCAGTCATTACCACCAAGATGCCAAACCGCCAGTTGCTTGACACCAAGATTTTCGAGCACTGTTCGTTTGACATTCAAAGAGTGTTGGTCGTTGATGACATAAACAAGTCCGTCCACCTTCTTCACTATCTCAGCGGAGACAGGGTCTCGTCGACCGCCCGCATATCCACCACGGTCCTTGACTTGGTCGAGGGTCAAGTTCTTGAACTCGTACTCATCCTCCACAGCACAATAACTGTAGGAAGGTATACCGATCACCAACCGGTCGTTGGGAATGATCTTGCTGATAGTAATTGTCCACCGTTTCAGCCAAGCCAGCGGGCAAATGGGCTGACCACCACCGTGGTCCCATTGGTAGTCGTAGATCATAGGGGTTATATAATCGACGGGCAAGGGCACGAAATCTTCATATCTCCACTGTAGAGGACAGTGGTCGGTAGTCCACACCGGTGCGCAGATGGCAAGCTTTTTGCCGAGGGAATGTAGTCTAGCGCCAAGGGTAGAAAGGAAGGCTTTGTAACCGGCGTAATCTTCGCCAGTCCACTTTCCGTAGCTCTCAAAGTCAATGTCGACGCCGGTTAACTGGTGCTCAGTCACGAAGTCCACCAGTATGTTGACGGCGGTAGAGAGAATCGCCTCGTCGCTGGTCAGAGCCCGGAGCCCAGCCACATGACCAGCCACAGTTACAAGTTGCTCGGTAGAATACTGTTTCAGCTCCCGGACGTTCTCTTCGGAGAAGCCGTTTTGCGTATCGAAGAGCTCGTCTGGGTCTTCGTCAATCCGTTCTAACTGACCTGTGGTCAATAAGTTGAAATACTGCACCCGTAGGACATCAATCTTGTGTCTCTTGTAAGTAGCGGGCGCGTCCTGTCCTGGAGCACCGTAATAGATCCAGGCGTGAAGCTTTAGGGCCGTGGAGCTGGGTGCGCGATGACCCAAATTTTTAAAGGCCTTCGTGATGGCAAACATGGCTTGACCCACCCCTCATACAAAGGGATTTATAAGGATTTACGCCACACACGAGTTCCTAATATATATATCGAATGTGGGCGGTGGATTATGTTGGTGGATGGACTACCTCTCATAATTTTATTCTCAGGTGCTCGAATGATTGATACTGCTTACGGATTGACTGCTAAAATACTCATCCTATATTGTAAAATTGATGCCTACTGCCAGGATTGAACTGGCGACCTTCAGTTTACGAGACTGACGCGCTACCACTGCGCTAAGCAGGCCAATGTCCGAGGTGTGTAAACTTTGAAAATCATATTATTAACTAACTATGTTCAGCTTGAGGAGGTCAACTACTCTTGGATATATGTGGGAAGGAGAAGCTTAGAATAGTACCTTTGATTTATGCTTTTATCATTATAGGAAATCCGGTTCTTAGAGTATTCTGATGTATCTGGTTAAATAGATTTTCTTTCAATGAAACCTGGTGAAGTGTGGGCAGAAATTTCATTATTTACTGCACACAACAAGGAATTTGGTCAGAGTTCTCTAAGATTTTTAGATTATGATCTAAGTATCTAACTTGAGTGAATATTTAAGGTGAAGTTGCAAAATTTGCAATTGGTTATATTGTTTCGCCAGGTGATTTATTGGAGAATATTAGTAGTATTTGTACTTGACATGGTCCT
>MCFE01001052.1:0-18648 GCA_002104905.1 Basidiobolus meristosporus CBS 931.73 | reverse complement strand
CTGCCAGGTAAGAAGCTGCATAATGCAACTTGCTTTCTGGAGCAATTCCTTTAGCTTTAAAAGCTTCTTCAATCTGAAAGAGCCAAGTTCCCAGGTTTTCATTGACTCTGCCATGGTACCGGTTGACCTTCACACTAAGTTGCTCTTGACAGGGCTTTGCTGGCTCTGAGCCATGGTAATCATTCCTTGTTGCTGTTGGCTGCGGACTCTGGACGTAACCTGTTGCTGTTGGGCCAGGATTTGCCGCATGGCATTCTTCCATTCTTGATTGTCCAACCATCTTGAGGGTGGTTTCTCTTTCTTCAGGAGGGAGGTTTCTGGCTATCACTGCTACCAATGTTACAAGTCTTGGTATAACAGTTGTAGAGGAATAGGGAGTTTAGCTAGTATAGTATTCACTAAAACTTGAACTGATTTTTATTGAGGTTCCAGCAGCTCCTTATATACATTTTGCCAGATCAATTGCTGATTAATTGTATTTCCTAATGTAGGTTGTGGTTGATGACTCATTTGATTGCATCATCATCACCTAATAAGATCCTACTTAATATATCTATTTCTGTCTGATGAGGATATGCTGATTCATTTGCTGACTAATGCACTGATTTCATAGATAATACTGATATACTGATAACCTAAACATATACTAATTGATTTGACTAAAAAGTGATCTAACTTAAACATTTGTTCCAAGTCTTGGTATAAGAGTTGTAGAGGAATAGGGAGTTTAGCTAGTATTGTATTCACTAAAACTTGAACTGATTTTTATTGAGGTTCCAGCAGCTCCTTATATACATTTTGCCAGATCAATTGCTGATTAATTGTATTTCCTAATGTAGGTTGTGGTTGATGACTCATTTAATTGGATCATCATCACCCAGTAAGATCCTACTTAATATATCTATTTCTGTCTGATAAGGATCTGCTGATTCATTTGCTGACTAATGCTACTGATTTCATAGATAATAATGATATACTAATTGATTTGACTAAAAACTGATCTAACTTAAACATTCAAGCGGCAGATCATAACATTCTCCCCTACCAAAGTTGAGAGGGTTCCCCTGAATCTCTTTTCTTGTGATACCAATATCTTGATGGTTCAGTATTATCAGCAAGTTTTGCAAGCTTGAGTCTGTCCCTATGCACTAAGTCTTCCTGGATATTGCCTAGTTTGTCCACCAGTTGGTAAGTTGCAAATGGACATTCTCTGATGATCTTGAATGGTCCTGTCCATTGTGGCTCAAACTTCTTCCAAGTGTTTTTTCTTAGCAAAACAAAGTTCCCAACTGTCAATGCTTCTGATGCTATAGTCTTATCAAATCTCTGCTTCATCTTTTCTGCACTTTGAGATACTTTGGTCTGTGCCTCTTGACATCTTTGTTCCAGTTGCTGGTGTCTACTTGGCTGACTGAGTTCATCTTCTAAGGTGTCTGTAGCTTTGGTTGTGTGAGATCTCCTGGAATCCTTGGTTCACATCCATACACTAAGTAAAATGGTGATTGCTGGGTGGTGTTGTGTACTCTGACTCTGCATGCAAAGAGTGCTTGGTCTATATACTGATCCCATCTACTGACAACTCTATTTGCATACTTGGTGAGCATTTTTCCAAATAATCCATTAAACCGCTCAGTGACTCCATTAGTTCTGGGGTGATATGCCAAGGTTTTCAAGTGTCTGATCTGCTGCATTTCCAGGTAAACCTCTAATGTCTTTGCCATAAAGTTTGCTCCTCAATCAGATAAGATCTCCACAGGGCATCCAAACTTCATCAGGATCTCATGGTAAATGAAACTTGCAACTTCTTGTTCACTGGCTATTGGTACAGCTTTAGCAACTGGCCATTTAGTGGCATGATCAATTGCTACTAGGATCCAACGGTTGCATTTCCTGGTAGTTGGCAGTCTTCCAATAAAGTCAATTCCCCATCTCTCAAATGTTCTTACAGGCTCCAAAGGGAAGAGTTTGGCAATTCTTTGTGGCTGGCCTTGATTGATTTGGCAGTTTGGGTATGTTTTTACTAGCTTCTCTTTATCTTGTTTCATTCTGGGCCACCATGCTCTGGCTTTCACAAGACTATAGGTTCCTTCAATCCCAAGATGTCCATATCCATTGTGTAGCTTATATATTAAATCCAGGCAAGAAACATAAGGGCAATAGGCAATAGGGCTTCCATCAACAATTTGGTAGAGTGTTTCATCCTGTACTACAAATTTGCTGGCTTCATCACGGATTATCTTCTTGATATCTTCATCCACCTCATTAGGAATGGCTTGGTCCTCCAAGTACTTTGGTAATAGGCTAGGCCAATCTGATTCATGCACCAAGTTGAGTTGTGCAACTTGATCTGAACTTGATAAGGCACCAGCAACTGTGTTGTTTTTTCCAGGGCAGTAAACAATCTCCAGGTCAAATTGCTGAATGTATTCACTCCATCTTGTCATTCTTCTAGAGAGTACCTTCTGAGTAAATATATACTTGAGGGAGGCATGATCAGTCTTCACAGTGCATTTGACTCCTTCAATATAGCATCTCCATGTCTTCAAACAGTGTATTATAGCAAGCATCTCCTTCTCATGGACTGGATAGTTTTGTTCTGCTGAGTTCAGTTTCTTGGATTCAAAGGCAACAGGGTAGTCCTTTCCCTTGTGTTCTTGGCTCAGCATGCCACAAATTGCATAATCTAAAGCATCTCTGCACAGAGTGAACTCTTTGCTGAAGTCTGGTATTCTTAAGCTTGGCAGCTTAGCAAGTTCATTCTTGAGCATCTGGAAGGCAGTCTCACAAGCTATGTCCCACTTGTAGCTATTGTCTTTCTTGAGGATATCAGTTAAAGGGGCTGCAATACTTGCAAAAGACTTGACAAATCTCCGATAATAGGAAACCATTCCAAGGAATGATCTGAGTTCTGATATGCTATGAGGCTGCTTCAAATTCTTGATAACTTTGACCTTCTTAGGGTCTAAGGTCACTCCTGTGCTAGTGACTATGTGTCCCAGGTATTCAACGTGTTCCTTGAAGAATTCACACTTGGCTAGCTTGCCATATAGCTTGTTCTCCCTTAGTTTCTTCAAGACCTTTTCAATGTGCACCATGTGATCCTTTTCTGTCTTGCTGTATATCAATATGTCATCCAGGTAGATTGTCACAAACTTGTCTAAGTACTCCTGGAAGACCGTCTGCATCAGGGTCATGAAAGTTGCAAGGGCATTGGTGAGGCCAAAACTCATGACTAAGTACTAGTAATATCCATATCTGGTCCTAAATGCTGTCTTAGGGATGTCTTCTGGCTTCACTCTAATCTGGTTGTATCCTGACATGAGATCAATCTTCCTGAATATAGTGGCTCCATTAAGTTGGTCCAAAAGCTCATCAATCCAAGGTATGGGGTACTTATTCTTGACGGTAACTGAGTTCAGGGCTCTGTAGTCAATGCACATCCTAAGTGTTCCATCCTTCTTTTTCACAAAAAGCACTGGTGCTCCCCAGGGTGACTTGCTGGGCCTGATATATCCTTGCTTCAATAGCTGATCAATTTGTCTCTTCATTTCCTCCAATTCCAATGGACTCATTCTGCTAGGTGTCTTGCTCACTGGAGGGCTATCTCCTGTGTCAATGGCATGATCCACGTCTCTGACTGGTGGTAGGCTTACAAGCTCATCTGGAAACACGTCTGAATATTTCTTCAAGAGAGTCTGGACCTGCTGGGGTGCTGGGGTAGAGGAATCCTCCTGTAATACCGCCATGAGGAACATCTTGGTACCTTTTCTAAGTGCTCTACAGAACTGGGTCTTGCTAAGTTCACTTGTCTCACACACACCGGAATTGACCAAGTTGAAATCCAGCCTGGCAGGTGATAGCTCATAGGTCTTGTTGTCTTTTTGGATCTGAGTAGCATGGGTTCTCCAATTGATTGATGGATTACAACAAAATAGCCAGGTTTTTCCAAGTACAAGGTCGAACTTGCAGTTCCCAAATATATAAGCCTGTAGGTCTTCTTCATAGTCATTGATCTTCATTCTTACTGGCTGGGTAATACGGTTGATTATGTGAGAGTTCCCATCTGCTGTGGAGACTGAAGTTGATATGGTAGGTTCTGAGTTGATTCCAGCTTTCAAGGCAAATTGCTCTGACATGTATTCATGCGGTGCTCCTGAGTCAATCATGATCTTGGCATGTACTCCATTGATTACTCCATTCAAGTATAATAGCTTTCCTGAGCTTGAGGTCATCTGGGATAGGTATTCTTCTGTCATGTGGAAGGTGAGTTCTGAGTCTTCTTCAAGTTCATCCTTCATGTTACTATGCTCCATGGCCTCAATAAGGTTAAAGGTTCTTGATGGCTGGTGTCCATTTCTTCTCTGAGGGCAGTGCTTTGCAATATGTCATTGCTGGTGGCAATTGAAGCAAAGTCCTTTCTTCTTATATTCTTCCAAGGCAGGATTCTTCTGCATATCATCTATTTCCATTGGTACTGCTTCTGACTGTCTTCTTTCATAACAATTGTAGCCTTTCTGATTAGTCACTGTAGGCTTCCCAACTCCAAACATAGCTGAGTCATAGTCAATGGCAATCTTGATGGCTTCTTCAATTGTCTGAGGTCTTTGGTAATTCACTTCCTTGCAAGTTCTTTCTTTCAACTCATCAATAAAGTATTCAACTTGATCCAAGGGGTCCATTCTTTCAATTTGTCCAAGTAGACATCTGTACTCATAGATGTATTCTTGCACCATTCCTTTCTGTCTGAGTGTCTTTTACTTCCTTCTTAGTAGTGTCTGTTGGTGTGGAGGTTCAAAAGCATCCTGAATTTCCGACACAAACTCATCCCAGGTAGAGATTGTAGAGCATCCCATCATAGTGGCTGACCTGATCTTGTTGTGGTACCACTGTAAAGCTGCATCTGCCAGGTAAGAAGCTGCATAATGCAACTTGCTTTCTGGAGCAATTCCTTTAGCTTTAAAAGCTTCTTCAATCTGAAAGAGCCAAGTTCCCAGGTTTTCATTGACTCTGCCATGGTACCGGTTGACCTTCACACTAAAGTTGCCCTTAACAGGGCTTTGCTGGTTCTGAGCCATGGAAGTCATTCCTTGTTGCTGTTGGCTGAGGATCTGGTGTAACTGTTGCTGTTGGGCCAGGATTTGCTGCATAGCATTCTTCCATTCTTGATTGTCCAACATCTTGAGGGTGGTTTCTTCTTTCTTCAGGAGGGAGGTTTCTGGTTATTGCAGCTACCAATGTTACAAGTCTTGGTATAACAGTTGTAGAGGAATAGGGAGTTTAGCTAGTATAGTATTCACTAAAACTTGAACTGATATTTATTGAGGTTCCAGCAGCTCCTTATATACATTTTGCCAGATCAATTGCTGACTAATTGTATTTCCTAATGTAGGTTGTGGTTGATGACTCATTTAATTGGATCATCATCACCCAGTAAGATCCTACTTAATATATCTATTTCTGTCTGATAAGGATCTGCTGATTCATTTGCTGACTAATACTACTGATTTCATAGATAATACTGATGTACTGATAACCTAAACATATACTAATTGATTTGACTAAAAACTGATCTAACTTAATTATTCAAGCGGCAGATCATAACACTTGCCAAGGCCTCCAGTGGTTGAGGCACTTCATGTTGGTCATCATCAGTCAGTTCACCAGAAGTAAATTGCTGATGGTCAGGCAAAACGGCACATGCAGGCATGCCTTGACACGTTGAGATGGCCCTTGGCTGAGTTCAATGTGATGCTGCATGTTGACGCAACTCAGTCTGCTCTAATGGACTTGTGTCTAAATGAGCAGTCTAGCAAGTTCTTGTAGTTTTGCTCTGAAGCGTGTGCATTGACTTGATGCAGGCTGTTCTGGTAAAGGGAGTTGGTGTGGTCTGGACTGACGTGCACCGGCATGTGGTGGTTGCAAGAGATGGTAAGGAATCCAGCAAGGAGTGCTGGCGCAATCTGGACAATGTTGCTTGCGGTCTGTATTCTTCCTCCTGAAGCTCACCATCTGATTCCTCAAGGTATTCACTTACCCTTTGTCTGATACTTTGGAGCTGTTGCCTGGATGAGTCCTGTGTATATTGCTCTTGGAAGCCACTTAGCTCTACTAATATATCACGTAGTACATTAGTCATTTGAGGCAAAAACTCATTCAAAATCTCTTTGGCTCCCAAAGTTGAGGCACAAACTGTTGTAAGAGTCTTGGAGATATTGGAAGTGACTGGGAGAACAAGTAGATTATGTGGTTTTCACTTAATGATTTATTGAATGTAAAAGTAGTATTTATACTTTTACCCAGTCTTGGCATTACAAACACGTAGAATAGGCTCAGGAAGGTCCCAAGAACATGTGTGCAAAGCTTGGGGCTGTTTGGACAACTTTGAGAATTTTCATGTTCTGGGTACCTGGTGTTTTGGTGAAAATATTCTAAGTAAATCCTGTCAAGGAATTTGGTCAGTATTCTCTAGGATTTGAAGGTAATGATCTAAGTGACTAAGTTAGGTGAATATTTAGGTGGAATTCCAAATTTTTACAACACTCCCACTCAGCTAAATGCTCATACTGACTAGTCCTAATTTTGACCTAAGATATTCAAGCTTGTCTCTAGCTAATGGTTTGGTAAATACTTCTGCTATCATTTCATCTGTAGGACAGTAAACTGAGCTAACTAGGTTATTCTCTATAGCTTCACGTATGAAATGATGTCTAATATTTGTGTGCTTAGTTCTAGCATGAAAAGCTGGATTTCTACCTAATTGTATACATCCTTGATTATCTTGAAATAAAGTAATAGGCATTTTTTGATATAGGCCTAAATCTGTGAACAGCTTTCTTAACCACATTGCTGCTTTTGTAGCTTCACAGGTTGCCATATACTCTGCCTCTGTGGTGGAAAGTGCTATGGTTGGTTGCTTTCTTGAATACCATGATATTGCTCCTTTACAGTAAAGAAAGGTGTATCCTGTGATGGATCTTCTGTCTACTATATTTTGTCCCCAATCAGCATCAGAGTATCCCACAAGATCCTGTTCTGAATCCTTATAAGTATATCTTAAGCAGATATCAGCAGTTCCTTTTAGGTATCTAAAAATCCGCTTAACTGCTGCAATATGATCAGATCCATAGTTCTGATTATGTTGGCTGACAACTCCCACTGAATATGAGATATCTGGACGTGTTCCAAGCATGATATACATCAGACTGCCGACCATAGATTGATAAGGAAAGTCAGGGCTTTCAGATGGCACCAAGCTCTCTTGATTTGGTTACGTTTTGACCAAGTTAAGGTTTGTCTCCATTGGGGTAGCTGCCGGTTTACAGTCTTCCATTTTGTACTTCTTTAGTATATCTTGAATATACTTGGATTGACTTAGGGTGATAGTCTGGGTACTTCTGTCTATGGAGAACTTAATCCCTAAGTAGTAACTAAGTTCTCCTAGGTTGGACATCTTGAACTCCTTAGATAGGCTGGATTTAGTCTCTTCCAATGTTTCTAGGTTATTGGCAGCTATAATAAGATCATCCACATATAGAGCTAACAGAACTGGATTTGCTCTATCTGGCTTATATTATATACTATAGTCAGCATTACTCCTTTTGAAACTCAAAGATTCCAAATAAGAATCTATCTTGCAATTCCAGGCTCTTGGTGATTGTTTGAGACCATATAGTGACTTTTTAAGCTTGCAGACCAAATGGGGGTTATTTTGGTCAGCAAACCCAACAGGCTGGTCCATATACACGTCCTCATCAAGTTCTCCATTCAAAAATGCAGTTTTTACATCCATTTGATGAATAAAAAACTTATATTTGGCTGCAATAGCCAATATTAATCTGATGGAATTAAACTTGGCTACCGGTGCAAAGGTCTCAGTATAGTCAAGTCCTTTTGTTTGAGAGTATCCTTTAGCTACAAGTCTTGCTTTGTGTCTTTCAATTGTACCATCAGCCTTGTATTTTGTCTTGAAGACCTATATGCATCCAATTGATTTTTGGTTGATTGGTAATTTGACTAAGTCCCAAGTTTGATTTTCAATCAGGGCCTGATATTCCTCAGTCATTGCAGATCTCCAAAACTTTGTCTGAGGTCTATTTAGGGCCTCTTTTACAGTCTGGGGTTCATCAATATGGACTGAATAGGCATAGGCTAAGTTTGTACCCTCATTGATATAGTAATTTGGGCTATTTCTTGTCCGATTGGATCTCCGGGCATTTGATACTGGAATGATCACTTCTGGGATATTCCTGGGCACTGATTCTGGCTGAACCACGGTTGTAGAGTCCTCTGGAGTGAAAAAATTTTCACTGTTTTGCTCTGATTCAATTCTGACAATTGGTGGACTTGAGATCAAACATTCATCATCATCTGATGTCATTTTTTGTGAAAATTTTGAATTTTCATCAAACAACACATCCCTGGACTTGATCAGCTTCTTTGCTTTGGTATTGTAGAGTCTGTATGCCTTACTCTCATTGCAGTAGCCCAAAAATATGCATTTTACACTTTTTGGCTAAAATTTTGACTGATTTCCAGCCAGTTTTTTAGCATATGCTGTACACCCAAATATTCTTAGATGTTCTGCACTTGGTCTGTATCCATACCATGCTTCAAATGGAGTAGAATCACAAAGTGTTCTGTTATAACTCCTATTTTTAAGATATACAGCAGTGGCAACTGATTCCGCCCAATAATCATAGGATAATTTTTGATCATGGATCATAGATCTTGCCATATCAATTATTGATATGTTAGCTTGTTCTGCTACTCCATTTTGCTGTGGGGGGTATGGTACAGTAGTCTCTTGCTTTATCCCATGAATTTTGCAGAAGTGAATGAAGAGTTTTGAGGTATATTCTCCACCATTGTCAGAGCGTATTTTCTTGATTTCTTCACCAGTTTCTCTCTCCACCATGGCTTTAAGCTCCCTGAGCTTAGACAGAGCTTCTTCCTTTTTCTCCATGAAGTAGACCCATGTGTATCTTGTATAATCATCAATAAAAGTGATTAAATACTTCATACTGCCTAAGGATAAATTTTGCATTGGTTCACACAGATCTGAGTGAATTAGATCTAATTTTTTCTTAGTTTTGATTAACCCAGAGCTCTTGAACAGTTGTCTGGCTTGTTTCCCATATATGCAGGCTTCACAGTGCTCCAAATTAGCTGGGGGATCAATTTTCACTCTAGAAATTAGCTGATCTTTGATCATTTTACGCAAATTATCAAAATTGATGTGTCCAAATCTCCTGTGCCAAAGCATTGGTGTTTCTTTATTTAAGTTACTTATATTGGCTTCCAAATATGATGGAATATAAGTCAACTTGTATAGATTCTGATCTCTGATGCCCAATGCAATATGGGCACCATTTTGATCAGTGATCCTGCATCCAGAATTGTCAAAACTGAAACTAAGTCCTTCTGCTGTGGCCTTGCTTACAGAGAGCAGGTTCTTGGCTATTTCTGGTACTTAGAGTACTTCATTCAAGGTCAGTGTATGGCTTCCTTTACTGCTTTTAAGGTTTACTTGGATAGTTCCTTGTCCCACTGCATCAAGTGTTCTATTGTCACCCATGAAAACCTTCTTAATTGGAATTTCTTGATATTGGGTAAAAAGTTCTTTTTGGTGTGTAAAGTGTTGAGAAGCTCCAGAGTCAATATACCACATCTGAGAATCCTTGTTTGTGGTCATATTTAGTGCAGATATGAATAGTCTATCTTCAGTTGTTGCAGCATTTCCATATTCAGGCTTCTTTTGCTGATAATCTCTCTTTTTGAAACACCGGTCTGATGTGTGTCCTTTCCTTTTGCAGTAGTTGCAAAATAGGTTGTTGTTGCCTTTGTAGGGTCTTGGGTACCTCTTTTGTTGGTTATCATTGCTTATTAAAGCATTTTCTTCTTCCTTCTCATTGGCGCTTGATTTTCTTAATTCTTCATATAGGAGCCTTCCATATATGTAGTTTAAGGTCAAATCTTCAGTTCTGGACTCTAGGGCTGATACAAGGCCCTGAAACTTGTCTGTCAGGCTATTCAGGATGGTAACTATCACATCCTCATTAGTAGTTGGTACGCCCACAGATTCCATCTCATCTACCAGCAGGGTAATTCTGTTAATTACATTTTTCATTTCTTCTCCTGGCAGCATCTTTGTAGTAAAGAATTTTTGTCTCAGATACATTTTCTTGGCAGCTGAACATGACTGGTAGGTGTCCTCTAATGCTTTCCAGGCATTCTTTGCCGTTTTTGCTCTTGAGCATTGAATTAGCAATTTGTCCTTGACGTTAAGGCAAATGCAGTCAAAGGCACTTTGTTCTTTCTTCTGGTACTTTAAGGCTTCCTCTACCACGTTTTTAGGAGGGCATTCTTCTCCCATGACAATATCCCAAAGGCCTCTTTCTTGTAGCAGCATCTTCATCTTCACCTTCCACACTTGGTAGTTAGAGCCATCCAACTTTTCAGCAGAGGGAAAAATTACAGTAATAGCAGTAGTAGACATTGCAGAGAGTGACAGCTTGGGGCTCATAACCTGTTGTAAGTGTCTTGGAGATATTGGAAGTGATTGGGAGAACAAGTAGATTATGTGGTTTTTCACTTAATGATTTATTGAATGTAAAAGTAGTATTTATACTTTTACCTGGTCTTGGCATTACAAACATGTAGAATAGGTTAAGGAAGGTCCCAAGAACATGTGTGCAAAGTTTGGGGCTGTTTGGACAACTTTGAGAATTTTCATGTTCTGGGTACCTGGTGTTTTGGTGAAAATATTCTAAGTAAATCCCAACAAGGAAATTGGTCAGTATTCTCTAGGATTTGAAGGTAATGATCTAAGTGACTAAGCTAGGTGAGTATTTAGGTGGAATTCCAAATTTTTACAACAAAAACCACAAGCTAAACCACAATTTGAGAATTTTGAAAAACTACAAACCTTCAGCTACCCCTATGGAGAATAACCTGAAATTAAGCAAATCTCAGCCATTCATAGATGAAAACAGCTCAAATATGGACCAAACTTTCCCTATCAATCAATGGTTGGTAGCCTAATGTACTTGATGGTGTCTATACATCCAGATATTGCAGTGGCAGTTGGAAGATTCAGTCAACTCATGCAGAATTATGGATCAGATCAAATCTCAGCAGTTAAGCAGATTTTCAGATATCTACAAGGTACCATAAGTGTGGTACTAGAATACTCTGGAGCAGCTAATAGGCAAAATTATGATGGTTATGGTGATTCAGATTGGGGTAGGGATCTGATTGAAAGATGCTCAGCCACAGGATATGCATTTTTTTATGCTGGTGCAGCTATTACTTGGAATTGCAAGAAACAACCAGCGTGGCCCTATCTACGACTGAAGCTGAATATATAGCTGCATGTCAAGCAACTAAGGAGGCTATATGGCTACAAAAATTATTCAAAGACTTAGGCTTTTACTCAGATGAAACAACATGTATCTACAAGGATGATGAATGATGTATTTCATTAGCTAGAAATCCCACTAATCATGCCAGAACTAAGCACATTGATATTCAGCTTCTCTTTGTGAGGGAGGCTGTAGAAAATAACTTAGTAGAGTTAGTGTACTGCCCAAATAACAAAATGGTGGCAGATATATTGACAAAACCACTACCTAGGACACAATTTAAGAATCTCAAGGAGGAATTAGGATTAAGATATTATTGAATTAAGGGGGAGCATTGAAATATTGGACTATCTGCTATCATTCAGCAGCAAAGAATTTACTTGACAATTCTGGACTAGTCTTGGTCACTGTGGGTCTAATTTACAGCTCTAGCTTTGCGCTTTCTTCAGATCTTCAATCTTATGATTTTTCCTTTGAAGTCAGGTCCAAATTAGCAATATCACTAAACATTGTGTACTAACCCTGAAACTGTTACAGAATGCTCCAAAATATTGAGAAACCCTCCTTACTTAGTGTTACAGCTGTATTGCTTCTACAAAGGTATAAATACTGAGCTTCTTTAATAATAAACAACAGTTCAACTATTATCACTATTGCTTGATAGGTTTCTTATATCCAAATCACTTCTTAAATTGCAACAAGTGCCGGCCTGTTTATAGTACCAGATCAATCTGCACTACAATTTCTACCATAATGCCAGTGGTAGGGTAAAGTTACCAGTAATCTTACTCAATCATACTTATGTTGCTCAGAATAATGCTTTTCTTGCTTTATTTATTCTTCATAATGCTCCAGACACATTTCTCTCAGTGGATGTTGACTTGTATGAATATACTAAGCATTAATAAGTATAAACTGACTGAGTCAGGTAGTGGTATTGTTAGGTATCTCTGCTTGATATATACTGCAGTAGCAATAGATTCAGCACAGAACTTGTAGTCCATTCCCTTATCATATGGCATGGATTGTCTCATCTCTACTATAGCTCTGCTTACATGTTCTGCTACTACATTTTGCTGTAAATATGTGAAACAATGGTCTATTGAAGTATACCAGTAGATGAGCAGTATTTTGCAAGCTCCTTTGAGCAGTAATCTATTGCAATTTAAGAGGTGATTTGGAAATAAGGAACTATCATGAAATAATGGCAATAGTTGAGCTGTTGTTTATTCATAAAGTGGCTGAGTATTTATACCTTTGTAGAAGTACTACAACTCTAACGCTAAGTAAAGAGGGTTTTGTAAAATTCAGGAGCATTCTGTAACAGTTTCAGGGTTAGTAAATACTGTTTGGTAAAAAGTGTTAGTTTGATTGTCACTATAGGGGAATGATCATAGGATCACAGATGTGATGAAACTGGCAAAGGTAGGGCTGTAGGTTAGTCCTACAGTGACCAAGACTAGTCTAGAATTATTAAGTAAATTTTAAGCTGCTGAATGTTATTAAATAGTCCAATATAATACAGCAAACTCCCTGTTTCAATACAATGCAATCAGCATAGTCAAGCTAATGCACTGCACTTGCCACTTGTGTGCAAAAAGCTGACTACAAAAACACAAGTAGCCACACTACAAGTCAACAAAGATATAATTTTGGTGTACAAAGTGAACAACTACCAATAGCTTCAGCAGTAATCCCTGAGAGAAGAAAACTGGGAGAAGATGATGCAACTGAGTTGAATCACTATGATCTGGACTATGACTCAGCTATATGTAGAGCTGGAAAGCCTAGAATGATTAATCACAGAGGCCATGATAACTGTGAAAGAAGATAGTCATTATCAGTGCCAATAAAAATATAAACTATATAAAAGAGTCCCACCTCAGACAAATCCAAGAAGAAAGAATTTTGTGAACATTTCCATCAGCAAGGGCATATCTCAAAGTAGTCCCCTTGGAGATGAAACAGGAACCAGCCAACAAGAGCTTTCAGCCATACTGAAGACCTTGAATATACAAATGTCAACAATGAACCTGAAGAAGACTCATAACTCATCATCTATATGACCAGAACTTTAAGTGTGTGCATTAGACTTGTTCCGTTGGATATTGCCACATAGTGCCAGCCTGTTTATGGTGCCAGATTGATTTGGCACTCTACAGCACTATCTGGTACTATAATTTCTACCATGATGCCAGTGGTATGATACAGTTACTGGTAATTTTACTTAATCTTACTTATGTTGCTCAGAATAGTGCTTTCCTTGCTTTATTTACTTTTCATAATGCTCCAGACACATTTCTCTCAGTGGATGTCTTCTTGTATGAAGATACTGTGCATTAATAAGTATCTTAACTATTTTACCTATTCTGCTGTTTTCTCCTATATATGACTTTCCTCTGTATTTACCTGCCAATATGCTGAATCTCTTCAGATATCCAAATGTGTGCTCTACCCTCACTCTGAAATGATTAAATATCTCATTGTAGAGCTTCTGCTTCCTGCTAAGCACACCATTCCTTGGCTTCCTATAAGCTGTAATACATCCTAATCTGTGACAATCCTCTCCTACATAGGCTAAGTCTGCCATACATTTCTCCCCTCTACTAAATTATGGATGATTCTCTACCCAGAGTGCTTTGTCAGGCCTACTTCCAGCAAATGGCCCACTAAACCAAATGATGTTACCCTCAATGTCAGACAGTGCTTGAAACTTCACACAATATGCCTTGTACTTTCCAGAATAAAAGTGCCTCTGCCCTCTAGAAGGTCTGTTAATCCTCACAGGGAAGGTATCCAAAATACTCCTGATATGGAACTGTTGCTGAACACTCTGGGATATGGAAGTCTATTGGAGCTTCTGAACCTAGTATTCCAAGCTTGCTCTAAGTCATTCATACCCTCTGCAAGGTGGTTCTCCATTGCTGTCAGCTGGGAATGAAAGCTTCTAGGACTTTTATAGCCATGGATGGTGGGATGAAATCTTGTAGGGCAATAGTTCTTGTAATAGCACAGATGCTTAACAAGGGATCTCCTTGAGTAGATTGGGGTTGATGGCCCACAGTACTTGGAATAGATCTCCTCTAGTGTGTCAAAAGGAAATCCAGTGGTAGTGATGGGATTGATGAGAAAAGACCATTCAGATGAGTTAGTCATATTAAAACTGGTGGATGATTGTATGGAGGTGGTTTGAATTGATTTGGCACAATCTGTGTTATTTAACTGATTTTTAATACATTATGGTTAAATATCCATTGATTGCCATGTATCCCATCATTATGTCGCAAAAATCATCCTCAAACAATGCCTCAGTACTTTTATTGATGCTTTAATCATAGGTCTATAATCAGATAGGAAATCTGCAATTGATGTGATCTGATCTGTGTCAACGCAATCCAAGATGCATCATGCATAATATATGGAAAATTCAACAATCACATTAGTTTTCATATATATTTCATATAAGACCAGGTTGATGCCAATATACTGCTGTATAAGTATCCAAATCTGTTACTATGGTTGCCATACCAAGCTTCAACTCATCTTTGGTATAACCCAGACAAAACCCATCCCCCAGCTCACAAGCATGGTCTGGACCGGAAAAGTTGATGTTGGATCCGTTTGAGTTCTTGACAAATGACTTTAGTATGGCCCAAGTGTCTATGATGAGCCATCATACAGATATTTGGGCACTACTGATTAATCTAGCAGAACTAGATACCTCAGAGAGTTGACAAAGATGGAAGAATTTGAGTAGAAAGCTGTGGCATGAGTTCTACATCAAGATGCCAGCCAATGTATGTAAGAAGATATATAACAAGACAAGTATTGAAATCAAGCATGAGCTGAGAGTGAGGGGATTTGACAAAGAAGCCGCATGAGAACAATTTTGCGCACAATTTGCATAGTATGGGCCGGACACGTCCGTTTGTGTTGTAAAAATTTGTAATTCCACCTAAATATTTACCTAACTTAGTCACTTAGATCATTACCTTCAAATCCTAGAGAATACTGACCAAATTCCTTGACGGGATTTACTTAGAATATTTTCACCAAAATACCAGGTACCCAGAACATGAAAATTCTCAAAGTTGTCCAAACAGCCCCAAGCTTTGCACACATGTTCTTGGGACCTTCCTTAACCTATTCTACATGTTTGTAATGCCAAGACCAGGTAAAAGTATAAATACTACTTTTACATTCAATAAATCATTAAGTGAAAACCACATAATCTACTTGTCCTCCCAATCACTTCCAATATCTCCAAGACTCTTGCAATAGGTTATGAGCCCCAAGCTGTCACTCTCTGCAATGTCTACTACTGCTATTACTGTAATTTTTCCCTCTGCTGAAAAGTTGGATGGCTCTAACTACCAAGTGTGGAAGGTGAGGATGAAGATGCTGCTACAAGAAAGAGGCTTCTGGGATATTGTCATGGGAGAAGAATGCCCTCCTAAAAACATGGGACAGGAAGCCCTAGAGTACCAGAGGAAAGAACAAAGTGCCTTTGACTGCATTTGCATTAATGTCAAGGACAAATTGCTAATTCAATGCTCACAAGCAAAAACAGCAAAGAATGCCTGGAAAGCATTAGAAGACACCTACCAGTCATGCTCAGCTGCCAAGAAAATGTATCTGAGACAAAAATTCTTTACTACAAAGATGCTGCCAGGAGAAGAAATGAAAAATCTAATTAAAAGAATTACCCTGCTGGTAGATGAGATGGAATTGGTGGGCGTACCAGCTACTGATGAGGATGTGATAGTTACCACCCTGAATAGCCTGACAGACAGGTTTCAGGGCCTTGTATCAGCCAAAGAGTCCAGAACTGAAGATTTGACCTTAAATTACGTATATGGAAGGCTCCTGGATGAAGAATTAAGAAAATCAAGCACCAATAAGAAGTGAGAAGAAAATGCTTTAATAAGCAATGATAGCCAACAAAGGATGTACCCAGTACCCTACAAAGGCAACAACAACCTATTTTGCAACTACTGCAAAAGGAAAGGACACACATCAGACCATTGTTTCAAAAAGAGAGATTATCAGCAAAAGAAGCCTGAATATGGATATGCTGCAACAACTGAAGATAGACTATTCATATCTGCACTAAATATGACCACAAACAAGGATTCTCAGACGTGGTATATTGACTCTGGAGCTTCTCAACACTTTACACACCAAAAAGAACTTTTTACCCAATATCAAGAGATTCCAATTAAGAAGGTTTTCATGGGTGACAATAGAACACTTGATGCAGTGGGACAAGGAACTATCCAAGTAAACCTTAGAAGCAGTGAAGGAAGCCATACACTGACCTTTAAAGAAGTACTCTATGTACCAGAAATAGCCAAGAATCTACTCTCTGTAAGCAACGCCACAGCAGAAGGACTTAGTTTCAGTTTTGACAATTCTGATGCAGGATCACTGATCAAAATGGTGCCCATATTGCTTTGGGCATCAGAGATCAGAATCTATACAAGTTGACCTACATTCCATCATATTTGGAGGCCAATATAAGTAACTTAAATGAAGAAACTCCAATGCTTTGGCACAGGAGATTTGGACACATCAATTTTGATTATTTGCGTAAAATGATCAAAGATCAGCTAATTTCTGGAGTGCAAATTGATCCCCCAGCTAATTTGGAGCACTGTGAAGCCTGCATATATGGGAAACAAGCCAAACAACCGTTTAAGAGCTCTGGGTTAATCAAAACTAAGAAAAAATTAGATCTAATTCACTCAGATCTGTGTGAACCAATGCAAAATTTATCCTTAGGTGGGATGAAGTATTTAATCACTTTTATTGATGATTATACAAGATACACATGGGTCTACTTCATGGAGAAAAAGGAAGAAGCTCTGTCTAAGCTCAGGGAGTTTAAAGCCATGGTGGAGAGAGAAACTGGTGAAAAAATCAAGAAAATACGCTCTGACAATGGTGGAGAATATACCTCAAAACTCTTCATCCACTTCTGCAAAATTCATGGGATAAAGCAAGAGACTACTGTACCATACTCCCCACAGCAAAATGGAGTAGCAGAACAAGCTAACAGATCAATAATTGATATGGCAAGATCTATGATCCATGATCAAAAATTATCCTATGATTATTGGGCGGAATCAGTTGCCACTGCTGTATATCTTAAAAATAGGAGTTATAACAGAACACTTTGTGATTCTACTCCATTTTAAGCATGGTATGGATACAGACCAAGTGCAGAACATCTAAGAATATTTGGGTGTACAGCATATGCTAAAAAACTGGCCGGAAATCAGTCAAAATTTGAGCCACAAAGTGTAAAATGCATATTTTTGGGCTACTGCAATGAGAGTAAGGCATACAGACTCTACAATACCAAAGCAAAGAAGCTGATCAAGTCCAGGGATGTGTTGTTTGATCAAAGTTCAATATTTTCGTAAAAAATTACATCAGATGATGACAAAAATTTGATCTCAAGTCCACCAATTGTCAGGATTGAATCAGAGCAAAACAATGAAAATTTTTTCACTCCAGAGGACTCTACAACTGTGGGTCAGCCAGAATCAGTGCCCAGGAATATCCCAGAAGTGATCATTCCAGTATCAAATGCCTGGAGATCAAATTGGACAAGAAATAGCCCAAATTATTATATCAATGAGGGTACAAACTTAGCCTATGCCTATTCAGTCCATATTGATGAACCCCAGACTGTAAAAGAGGCCCTAAATAGCCCTCAGACAAAGTTTTGGAGATCTGCAATGACTGTGGAATATCAGGCCCTGATTGAAAATCAAACTTGGGACTTATTCTAATTACCAATCAACCAAAAATCAATTGTATACAGATGGGTCTTCAAGACAAAATACAAGGCATATGGTACAGCTGAAGGATACAAAGCAAGACTTGTAGCCAAAGGATACTCTCAAGCAAAAGGACTTGACTATACTGAGACCTTTGCACCGGTAGCCAAGTTTAATTCCATCAGATTAATCTTGGCTATTGCAGCCAAATATAAGTTTTTTATTCATCAGATGGAGGTAAAAACTGCATTTTTGAATGGAGAACTTGATGAGGACATGTATATGGACCATCCTGATAGGTTTGTTGACCAAGATAGCCCCCATTTGGTCTGTAAGCTTAAAAAGGCACTATATGGTCTCAAACAATCACCAAGAGCCTCAAATTGCAAGTTAGATTCTTATTTGGAATCTTTGAGTTTCAAAAGAAGTAATGCTGACTATAGTATATACTATAAGCCAGATGGAGCAAATCCAGTTCTATTAGCTCTATATGTGGATGATCT
>MCFE01001051.1:0-18690 GCA_002104905.1 Basidiobolus meristosporus CBS 931.73 | reverse complement strand
CACAATGGATATGGACATCTTGGGATTGAAGGGACCTATAGTCTGGTGAAAGCCAGAGCATGGTAGCCCAGAATGAAACAAGACATTGAGAAGCTAGTGAAAACATGCCCAAATTGCCAAATCAACCAAGGCCAATCACAGAGAATTGCCAAACTCTTTCCCTTGGAGCCTATAAGACCATTTCAAAGATGGGGAATTGACTTTATTGGAAGACTGCCAACTACCAGGAAATGCAACCGTTGAATCCTAATAGTAATTGACCATGCTACAAAATGGCCAGTGGCTAAAGCTGTGCCTATAGCCAGTGAGTAAGAAGTTGCAAGTTTCATCTACCATGAGATTGTTATGAAGTTTGGATGCCCTGTAGAGATCCTATCCAATAGAGGTGCAAACTTTATGGCAAAGACATTGGAAGCTTACCTGGAAACGCAGCAGATCATACGCTTGAAAACCTTGGCATATCAACCCAGAACTAATGGAGTCACTGAGTGGTTTAATGGATTATTTGGAGAAATGCTGACCAAATATGCAAATGGAGCTGTCAGTAGATGGGATGAGTATGTAGACTAAGTACTCTTTACATGCAGAGTCAGATTACACAACATCACCCAGCAATCACCATTTTACTTAGTGTAGGGATGTGAACTAAGGATTCCAGGATATCTCACACAACCAAAGCTTACAGACACCTTAGAATATGAACTCAGTTAGCAAAGTAGACACCAGCAACTGGAACAAAGATGTCAAGAGGCACACACCAAAGTATCTCAGAGTGCAGAAAAGATGAAGCAGAGATTTGATAAGGTTATAGCACCAGAAAAATTGACAGTTGGGAACTATGTATTGCTAAGAATCAGCACTCAGAAGATATTTGAGCCACAATGGACAGGACCATTCAAGAACATCAGAGAATGTCCATTTGCAACTTACCAACTATTGGACAAACAAGGCAATATCTGGAGAGACTTAGTGCATAGGGACAGACTCAAGCTTGCAAGACTTACTGATAATACTAAACCATCAAGGTATTGATATCACAAGAAAAGAGATTCAGGAGAACCCTCTCAACTTTAGCAGGGGAGAATGTTATGATCTGCCACTTGAATGTTTAAGTTACATCAGTTTTTAGTCAAATCACTAGTTATTAGTTTAGGTTATCAGTATATCAGTATTATCTATCATATCAGTAACATTAGTCAGTAAATAATTCAGCATATCCTTATCATACAGATATAGATATACTAGGTAGGATCTTATTGGGTGATGATGATGCAATCAAATGAGTCATCATCTACAGCCTATATTAGGAGATACAATTAGTCAGGAATTGATCTGTCAAAATGAATATAAGGAGCTGCTGGAATCTCAATAAAGATTAGTTCAGGTTTTAGTGAATACAATACTAGCTAAACTCCCTATTCCTCTACAACTCTTGTACCAAGACTTGTAACAGGAGTAGGAAGAGGTAAAGAGAAAAATAGATTAGTTACTGGAGCAAGGATATATCAGACCCAGCTAGTCACCTTGGGGAGCACCAGTGCTTTTTGTGAAGAAGAAGGATGGAACAATTAGGATGTGTATTGACTACAGAACACTCAACTCAGTTACCCTGCAGAAAAAGTACCCCATACCTTGGATTGATTAGCTTTTGGACTAACTCAATGGAGCCACTATTTTCAGCAAGATTGACCTCATATCAGGATACAACCAGAATAGGGTGAAGCCAGAAGACATCCCTAAGACAGTATTTAGGAGAAGATATGGACATTGCAAGTACTCAGTCATGAGTTTTGGCCTCACCAATGCCCCTGTAACATTCATGACCCTGATGCAAACAATCTTCCAGGAGTACTTAGACAGGTTTGTTATAATCTACCTAGATGATAAACTAGTATACAACAAAGACAGAAGAGGATCACTTGGTGCATATTAAAAAGGTCTTGAAGAAGCTAAGAGAGAACAAGCTGTATGTCAAGCTAGCAAAATATGGATGCCTGAAGGAACATGTTAAATATCTGGACACATAGTGAATAGCGCAGGAGTGAGCTTAGACCCCATAAAGGTTGAAGTCATCAAGAATCTGGAGCTTTGTCAAGTCCTTTGTAAATATTGCAGCCCATTTGATTGACATTATCAAGAATGACACCACCTCAAAGTGGGACATAGCCTGTGAGACTACCCTTCAAATGCCCGAGAATGTATTTGCTAAGCTGCTAAGCTTAAGAATTCCAGACTTCAGAAAAGAGTTTACTTAGTGCACATATGCTTCAGACTATACAATAGGTGGAGTACTGAGCTAAGAACATGAGGGAAAGAACTACCCAGTTGCTTTTGAGTCCAAGAAATAGAAATCAGAAGAACAAAATTATCCAGTGCATGAGAAGGAGATGCATGCCATAATACACTGCTTGATGACCTGGAGATGCTATATTAAAGTAGTCAAGTGCACTGTGAAGACTGAACATGCCTCACTCAAGTATATGTTTACTTTAAAGGTACTATTTGGAAGAATGACAAGATAGAGTGAACACATTTTGCAATTTGACTTGAGTATTATCTATTGCCCTGGGAGAGACAACACGGTTGCTGATGCCTTATCAAGATTAGGACAAGTTGCACAATACAACTTGGTGCATAAATCAGACTGGTCCAGCTTATTACCAAAGTGCTTGGAGGACTAAGCCATTCCTCATTGGGTGGATGAAGAGATTAAGAAGATAATCCAGGATGAAACCAGCAAATTTGTGGTACAGGTTGTAACATTCTACCAAATTGTTGAGAAAAGCCCTATTGCCTATTGCCCTTGTGTTGCTTGCCTGGATCTAATACACCAGCTACACAATGTATATGTATATCTTGGAATTGAAGTAGCCTATAGCCTTGTGTCAGCCAGAGCATGGTGGCCTAGAATGAAACAAGATGTTGAAAAGATAGTGAAAACATGCCCTAATTGCCAAATCAACCAAGGCCAACCACAGAAAAACACTGAACTCTTTTCTCTGGAGCCTGTAAGACCACTTGAGGCAGGGGGAATTGGCTTTATTGGAAGACTGCTTACCACCAGGCAGTGAAACCATTGGATCCTAGGAGCAATTACTTATGTCACTAAATTGCTAGTGGCTGAAGTTGTATGCCACAAAATGGCCAGTGGCTAAAGCAGCACCTGAAGATAGTGAACAAGCTATTGCAAGTTTCATATACCATGGGATCCTTATGAAGTTTTAATGCCCTGTAGAGATTTTATCCAATAGAGGAGCAAGCTTTATGGCAAGGACATTGTAAGCCTACCTCAAAATGCAGCTCATTAGACACTTGAAAACCTTGGCATATCACCCTATAACTAATGGAGTCACCAAGCAATTTAATGGATTATTTGGGAAAATGCTGACCAAGTACACAAATGGAGCTGTCAGTAGATGGGATGAGTATATAGACCAAGCATACTTAGCCTCAAGACTTAGGGTACAGAACATAACCACCAAATTTCCATTTACTTAGTGTATAGATGTGAACCAAGGATTCCAGGTGATATCACAGAACCAAACCCCACTGATAGCTTGGAGGATAAACTCAGTGTGCCTAAAAGCCACCAACAACTGTGACAAGAATGCTAGGAGGCAGAGGTCAATGTTGCAATTTAAGAAGTGATTTGGATATAAGGAACTTATCAAGAAATAGTGATAATAGTTGAACTGTTGTTTATTCATAAAGAAGCTCAGTATTTATACCTTTGTAGAAGTAATACAGCTGCAACACTAAGTAGGGAGGGTTTCTCAATATTCAGGAGCATTCTGTAACAGTTTCAGGGTTAGTACATAATGTTTGGTAATAGTGCTAATTTGATCCTGACTATAGGGGAATAATCATAAGATCATATATCTGGAGAAAGTGGCGAAGTAAAGGCAGTAAATGAGTCCTACAGTGACTAAGACTAGCCTAGAATTGTTAAGTAAATTTTTAGCTGCTGAATGATACCAAATAGTCCAATATTTCAACACTCCCCCTCAACTAAATAATTTCTTAATCCCAATTTCTCTCTAAGGATCTCAAACTGTGGCCTAGCTAGTGGTTTTGTCAATATGTCTGCCACCATTTTGTCAGTTGGGCAGTAAACCAGCTCTACTAAGTTATTTTCTACAGCTTCCCTCACAAAGTGATGCTGTATATCAATGTGCTTAGTTCTGGCATGATTAGTAGGATTTCTAGCTAATGAAATACAACTTTGATTATCCTTGTAAATACATGTTGGTTCACCTGAATTAAAACCTAAGTCTTTGAATAATTTTTGTAGCCATATAGCCTCCTTAGTTGCTTGACATGCAGCCATATATTCGGCTTCAGTTGTAGATAGTGCCACAGTTGGTTGTTTCTTGCAATTCCAAGTAATAGCTGCACCAGCATAAAGAAATACATAGCCTGTGGTAGAGCGTCTGTCAATCAGATCTCTACCCCAATCTGAATCACTATAACCATCAAATTTTCGCCTATTAGCTGCTCCAGAGTATTCCAGTACCATATTTATGGTACCTTGTAGATATCTGAAAATCCGCTTAACTGCTGCAATTTGATCTGATCCATAATTCTGCATGAATTGACTGACTATTCCAACTGCTACTGCAATATCTGGACGTGTAGACACCATCAAGTACATTAGGCTACCGACCATTGATTGATAGGGAAAGTTTTGGTCCATATTTGAGCCGTTTTCATCCATAACTGGCTGAGATTTGCTTAATTTCAGGTTATTGTCCATAGGGGTTGCTGCAGGTTTGCAATTTTCCATTTTGAAGCGTCTAAGAATGTCCCTGATGTACTTAGACTGATTCAGCACAATTTTCTGCGTAGGTATGTCAAATTTGACCTCAATTCCAAGAAAATAGCTCAATTTTCCAAGATCTTTCATCTCAAACTTGCTGAAGAGATCTGATTTCGTCTGTTTAAGTGCCTCTTGATCACTTGTAGCTATAATTAGGTCGTCCACATAAAGAACTAGGATGATCACACCCTTTTTGAGCTGTTTCACATATATACTGTGATCTGCAGTGCTACGAGAGAACCCAATTTCCTCTAGATATGTGTCAATCTTGTTATACCATGCTCTGGGTGCCTGCTTAAGTCCATACAACGATTTTCTAAGTTTGCACACCTTATGGGGGCTTTTTGGATCGGTAAAACCTTCTGGTTGCTCCATATATATAGTTTCTTGCAAATCCCCATTTAGAAAGGCTGTTTTGACGTCCATTTGGTGTAGATCTAGACTGTGTACAGCTGCCAGGGCTAGAACTGTCCTAATAGAGTTAAACTTGGCAACCGGAGCAAATGTTTCCTTAAAGTCTAGTCCCTGGATCTGGGAATAGCCTTTAGCTACCAATCTAGCCTTGTACTTATCAACGGCACCATTTGAGGTTATCTTGATCTTATAGACCCATCTACATCCTATTGGCTTTCTCCCATTTGGTAAATCTACCAGTTCCCACGTTTTTGCCTTGATCAGTGATTGGTACTCCTCCTGCATGGCTTGTTGCCACTTAGTAGCATCTGGACCTTGCATTGCCTGTTCCAGATTCTGAGGTTCGGCACATAAGGCAAGATAAGCTTCTTCATGATCATTGGATGTCTGCCACCAGGATCCAGGGGCATTTCTTATTCTGGTAGATCTCCTAACTGGGATAATCTGTTCTGATCTGGAACTGGTAGAAGTATCTTCCATCTCTGGCTGGATTTGGTACGTATCTTCTTCATTTGTGTTGATTGCATCATCAGGCAGCTGGCCAATGATTTCTGTGGCTTTCTGATCTGAATTCTCCTCAAATACAACGTCCCTGCTCTTGATCAGCTTCTGAATTTCGCCATCATACACTCTATACCCTTTAGTACCTTCACAATACCCAAGAAAGATCCCTTTTCTACTCTTTGGTTCCAACTTTGAGCGTTTTTTGTCAGGGATGTGATAAAAAACATCACTGCCAAAGATCCTGAGGTGCTGGAGATCTGGTTTTTTGCCTGTATATGCTTCAAAGGGTGTAGAATCACGTAGTGCTGTTGTTGGGCATCTGTTCTTGATGTATACAGCGGTAGCAACAGATTCAGCCCAAAACTTGTAGTCCATTCCCTTATCATGTAGCATAGATCTTCCCATCTCTACTATTGTTCTGTTTGCACGTTCTGCTACTCCATTTTGCTGTGGAGTATGAGGAACTGTGGTCTGTTGAAGTATACCAGTAGACAAGCAGTATTTTGCAAACTCCTTTGAGCAGTATTCTCCTCCATTGTCACTTCGTAGTACCTTCAATTTACACCCAGTTTGTGTTTCTGCCATGTTCTTGAAGTGCTTAAACGTCTCTAAAGCTTCATCCTTTGTTTTGAGGAAGTACACCCATGTATATCTTGTCTTGTCATCAATAAACGTCATAAAGTATCTCTTGGCTCCAAAGGACAGTGTTCTCATGGGGCCACATATGTCTGAGTGTACAATAGCCAATATTTCGGTGGTATTGATGCCTTCTGAGCTCTTGAAACGTTGCCTAGCTTGTTTGCCATATGAACATCCTTTACAAACATTCAATTTGATCGGAATTGAGTATTTTAGGCCCAAAACAAGCTGATTTTTCACCAATTGGCTCATTTTCTGTTCCCCTATGTGTCCTAGCCTCCTATGCCACGTCTCCCAGTTGGTTTCATCGGTTTCAGCAATGTTGACATACTCAGGTACAATGATCTTGCATTGTAACTTGTATATATTGTGATCTCTGATTCCCGAAGCTAATTTTTGTCCATTTTCACTCAATATTGAGCAGCTCAGCTTAGTAAAAACGAATTTCAGTCCCTGAGTAGTTGCTTTACTGACTGAGAGTAGGTTCTTAGCTATTCCAGGTACATAGAGTACGTCAGTCAGTTTTGCTGTTGTTGCCCCTGAGTTATCACTCATATTTAGTTGTATGGACCCACTGGCGGTAGCTTCCAATGCAGAGTTATCTCCCAGATAAACCTTTCTTACGGGAATAGTCTTTAAGTTGCTGAACCAATCCTTTATACCACAAATATGCTGTGATGCTCCAGAGTCAATATACCATTCATTACTTCGGTTACTTGCACTCTCTTGTACAGTGACAAATAGCTGTTCATCAGTAGTTATATGGTTTGCCTGCTCTAGTTTCTGTTTTTCGTCTGCTTGTTTCTTCTTGCATTCTCTTGCCCAGTGTCCTGGCTTCTTACAGTAGTTACAGCAGCCAGGTTTTCTTCGGTTTTGTTGCTTTCCCTTCTTTTCTGTATGCCTTTCTGAACTGAATAAAGCATTATCTTCAATTTTCTCTGCTTGGTCATTACGTCTGAGTTCTTCATGGAGAAGTCTTCCTTTGACATAGTCTAAAGTCAAGTTGTCTTCTCTGCTTTCAAAAGAAAGTATGAGTGGCTCATACTCGTCTGGTAGGCTGCAAAGCAGACAGAGTATCTTTTCTTCATCATCTACACCAGCATTAATACTGTAAAGTTCTTCTGCAAGTGTCTCCATTCTGGTAATGAGTTGTAGCATGTCATCATCTGGCTTTTTTCTCATGTTGAAGAACTTTCGTTTCAAATAAAGCTTGCTTGATACTGACTTTGCTCTAAAGATCTTCTCCAAGGATTCCCATGCTGCTTTGGCAGTATTTGAGGCATGGATTTGTCCAATGAAGGAGTCTTGCACATTGATGCATATTGCATTGAAGGCCTTTCTCTCCTTCTCTTGAAACTTCTCCACATCTTCTGCTGTTCCTTTGGGCTCAACTTCCTTTCCTGTTACTATATTCCAAAGCTTTCTTTCCTCAAGGTGGATCTGCATCTTGATTCTCCAAAGTCTGTAGTTCTTCCCATCAAACCTCTCCTTTACAGGGAAGATGTTGGTATTGCTTTGTTTGCTGGTAGAAGTCATCTTTAGAATAGATTAAGGCAATCGGGGCTCATAACCTGTTGCAATTTAAGAAGTGATTTGGATATAAGGAACTTATCAAGAAATAGTGATAATAGTTGAACTGTTGTTTATTCATAAAGAAGCTCAGTATTTATACCTTTGTAGAAGTAATACAGCTGCAACACTAAGTAGGGAGGGTTTCTCAATATTCAGGAGCATTCTGTAACAGTTTCAGGGTTAGTACATAATGTTTGGTAATAGTGCTAATTTGATCCTGACTATAGGGGAATAATCATAAGATCATATATCTGGAGAAAGTGGCGAAGTAAAGGCAGTAAATGAGTCCTACAGTGACTAAGACTAGCCTAGAATTGTTAAGTAAATTTTTAGCTGCTGAATGATACCAAATAGTCCAATATTTCAACAGTCAAAATCCCTCAAAGTGCAGAAAAGATGAAGCAGATATTTGGTAAGATCTTATCTCCACAGGCTTTGACTGCTGGGAACTTTGTATTGATTAGAAACAACACTTGGTTGAAGTTTGAGCTACAATAGACAGGACAAGTCAAGTTCCTCTGAAAATGTGTTGTTATCTACTGCTTGAATGTTTAAGTTAGATCAGTTTTGAGTCAAATAAGTTAGTTATGTGCTTAGCCTGTTACTATATCAGTGTCATCTATCAGATCAGCAGCACTAGTCAGCAAATGAAGCAGCATGCCCTTATTAGACAGAAATAAATATATTAAGTAGGATCTAATTAGGTGATGATGATGCAATCTAACTAATAAGCAGCCACCGCCTACATTGGGAAGAGCAATTAGTCAGCTATTGACCTGGCAAAATGTATATAAGGAGCAGCTGGAACCTCAATAAAAATCAGTTCAAATTTTAGTGAATACAATAATAGCTAAACTCCCCGTTCCTCTAAAACTCTTGTATGAAGACTTCTAACAACATACCAAAAAGAACTTCTCACCTAATATCCAGAAATCTTCATCATGATGGTTTCCATCAGTGACAGTAGAATACTTGATGCAGTGGAAGAAGGAGCTGTTCAAGTAAACCTTAGAAGCATTAAAGGAAGCCATGGCTGAAATATTGGACTATTAGGTATCATTCAGCAGCAAAATATTTACTTAGCAGTTCTATACTAGTGTTATTCACTGTAGGACCACCTTGTGACCCTAACTTTGCCACTTTCTTCAGATCATTTATCTCATGATTATTCTCCTGCAGTCCAGATAAAATGAGCACTGTTGCTAAACATTATCTACCAACCCTGAAATTGTTGCAGAGTGCTCCTGTGTGTTGAGAAGCTCTCCTAATCAGTGTTACAGTTGTATTACCTCTAAAAATGTATAAACACTGAGTTTTTTGTGATTAGACAACAGTTTGACTAATATCCCTATTTCTTGATATATCCAATCACTTCTTAGATTGCAACAGCCATACCCTTATCTTCAAAGAAGTACTCAATGTGCTGCAAATAGTAACAAGCTTACTATCTGTAAGCAAGGCCACTGCAGAAGGATCCTCTTTTAGCTTTGGTAATTCTGGATTCAGGATCACCAATCAAAGTGGTGCCTGTATTATCTTGAGTTTCAGATATCAGATACTCAACAAGTGAGCTTAAGTTCTATTGCATCTGGAAGTTAATACAGGTAGCTTTAGGGCTCAAGCACTAATACATTAGCCCAACAGAAAGGACACCTCAAAACTGATTTTTGCGCAAATAATCAACAATGAGCTGATTATGGGAGTAAATGTCAATATCCTAGCTAGCTGGAGCACTGTGAAACCTGCATATATGGGAAGCAACTCAGACAACCAGTCAAGAGCTCTGCATTGATCAAGATATAGACAATTAGATGTAAATCATTCAGATCTGTGTGTCCCTATGCAAACTTTTCCTTAGGTGGGATGAAGTATTTGATCACTTTTATCAATATTTGCAGGATATTCATGAGTCTACTTCAAGGAAAAAAAAGAAGAAGGTATGTCCAAGCTCAGCGTGCTCAGAGCCCAGGTGGGGAGAGTAACTAGGAAAATTCAAGAAAAGACCCTTTTACAACAGTAGAGAATATACCTCAAAACTCTTTGGTCACTTGTGCAAAATTTATGATATTAAGCAAGAGGCTACCACACCATACTCCCCACTGTAAAATGGAGTGGCAGATTGTATAAACAGATCAATAATCTATATGGCAAGATGCATAATCAAAGACCAAAAATTATGCCATTATTTTTTAGTGGAATTAGTTGCAACAGCTGTATACCTTAGAATACAAGTTATAACAGATTGATTTGGGATTCAACTTCACTTGAGGCATGTTATGGATACAGACTTAGTGCAGAGCCTCTAAGAATAGTTGGGTGTACAGCGTACAACAGCAAACTCTCTGAAAATCAGTCAAAATATTAACCTAAAAGTGTAAAAAGTCTATTCTTGGGCACTGCAATGAAATTTAAGAAAGCTGAGTCTACAATACCAAAGCAAAGAAGCTGATCTAGGCCAGGGATGCACTAATTGATGAGAACTCAATATGCTCACAGCTAAGAGTGAGTCAGAGCAAAACAGGGACAATTTTTTAACTCAAAAGGACTCTATAACCAGGTATCAGCCTGAATCAGCACCCAGGAATCTCCCAGAAGTGATCATCCCATATTACAAAACAAGAGGTCCAACCAGAACAGATATATCCCAATTGGCTACATCAATGTGGGTACAAGCTTGGCCTATGACTATTCAGCCTATGTTGATGGGCCTCAGAATGCAAACAAGGCCTTGAACAGCCCTCAGACAAGGTTTTGGAGATTTTCAATGGCTGGGGAGTATGATCACTAGATATATCAACACTAGGCAAGTACCAAAATTATTACCTAGGATGCATAAAGTAAGCTTGTATTTTCATCAATCAGTATAGATGTATGCATTTGGAAATGGCAAATATAATCTGGTAGTTGGAAGAAGATGGCTATTCAACTGTATTCCATCTATTATTTGGAGAACCTATGTCACTCCAATCAAAAATACCACCAGACCTACAAACTACTGCCTGCCCAACTGGATTTCAGCTTGATCAATTCCACAATATTGTATATCAGTGAGCTTGGCAAGATACAGTTCTGTCAAGCCCTTAGTAAAGGTACACTGATGTTGCTCATAGTGGAATTATGGGATGATTCCACCACACCAGTTCCCCAAGAGTCCAGAATCTTCTGAAGGAATATGCTGACCTGTTTTCAGATCAATTTGTAAGCCCATCACCAGTCAGAGAAGTGGATCATGCCATTGACACAGGATAAAGCCCTCTCCATGAGCACAACACATCACAAGATGAGTCCACTGGAGTTGGAAGAGATGAAGAGACAAATTGATCAACTATTGGAGCAATGATACATTGTGCCCAGCAAGTCACTTTGGGGAGCACCAGTACTTTTTGTAAAAAGAAGGATGGAACACTTAGAATGTGCATTGACTACAAAGTCCTTGACTCAGTTAGAGTGAAGAATAAGTGCCCCATGCCTTGGATTAATGAGCCTTTGGGCCAGCTCAATGGGGCCTCTGTATTTGGCAAAATTGACCTCAAGTTGATGTAGAGCCAGATTAGAGAGAAACAAGAAGCCATCCCTGTGACAACATTCAGGACCAGACTTAGACATTGTGTGTATGTGATCAGAAGTTTTTGCCTGAACAATACCCTGGCACTGTCCATAAACTTTATGCAAACCAACTTTCTGGGGTACTCAGACAAGTTTGAGGTGATCTACATAGAAGTTGTATTAGACTTGTCCCATGATTTCTACCATGATGCCTGTAGTAGGTTACAGTTACTGGTATTTTACTCCATCTTATGTATGCTGCTCAGAACAGTGCTTTTTTTGCTTTATTTATTCTGCATAATGCTCCATACACATTTCTCTCAGTGGTTGTCTTCTTGTATGAATATACTCTGCATTGATAAATATCTTGACTGTCTTACCTATTGTTCTGTTTTCTCTTATATATGGCTTTCCTCTGAATTCACCAGCCAATATGCTGACACTCTTTGGATATTTAAACGTATACTCTACTGCCACTCTGAAATGATTAAATATCTCACTGTAGAGCTTCTGCTTCCTGCTAAGCATGTCATTACTTAGCTTCCTATGAGCTGTAATACATTCTAAGCTCTGACAATCCTCTGCTATATAAGCTAAGTCTGCCATACATTTCTCCCATCTTCTGAGTTCAGAATGCTCCTCTCTCCAGAGTGCTTTATCATGCTTACTTCCAGCCATTTGCCCACCAAACCAGATGATGTTACCCTCAACGGCAGACAGTGCTTGAAACTTCACACACTGTGCCTTGTATTTGTCAGAAGTAAAGTGCCTCTGCCTTCTAGAAGGTCTGTTAATCCTGACTAGGAAGGTACACAAAAAATACTCCTGATATGGAACCTGCAGTTGAGCACTCTGGGATATGGAAGTCTATGGGAGCTTCTGAGCCTGGTATTCTAAGCATGCCCTAAGTCATAAAATGTATCAAAGGAAACCTAGTGGTAGCAATGGGACCAATGAGAAAGACCTTACAGATGAGTATGTCATATCAAATTGTTACGTGATTGAATGAAGACAAAAGGAATTGATTTGGTGCAATAAGCTTAATTAATATAATTTTTCATACATTATGAATAAATCTCCAGCAATTGCCATGCATCCCATTATTATGTTGCAAGAGTCACCTTCAAACAATGGTGTGATGCTTTTGTTGCTAATTTACTCACTAGTTCATAATCATATAGGACATTGGCAATTGATGTGATCTGATATGTGTAAATGCAATCCAAGATGCATCATGCAAAATATAGGGAAAATTCAACATTCACATTAGTTTTCAAATATATTTGATATAAGACCAGGTTGATGTCATACACTACTGTATAAGTTTTACAAGTCTTGGTATAAGAGTTGTAGAAGAATAGGGAGTTTAGCTAGAATTGTATTCACCAAAAATCAACTGAATTTTATTGAGGTTCCAGCAACTCCTTATATACATTTTTGCCAGATCAGTTGTTGACTAATTGTATTTCCTAATGTAGGTTGAGACTGATGACTCATTTGATTGCATCATCATCATCCAATAAGATCCTATTTAATATATCTATTCCTGTCTGATAAGGATGTGCTGGCTAATGCTACTGATTTGATAGATAACACTGATATACTGATAAGCTAAGCATATAACTAATTGTTTTACTAAAAACTGATCTAACTTAAACACTCAAGCGGTAAATCATAATATTCTCCCCTACTCAAGTTGAGAGGGTTCTCCTGAATTTCTTTTCTTGTGATACCAATATCTTGATGGTTAAGTATTGTCAGCAAGTCTTGCCAGCTTGAGTCTGACTCTATGGACTAAATCTTCCTGGATATTTCCTGGTTTGTCCACTAGTTGGTTAGTTGCATATGGACATTCTCTGGTGATCTTAAATGGTCCAGTCCATTGTGGCTCAAACTTCTTCCAAGTATTGTTTCTAAGCAATACAAAGTTCTCAACTGTCAATGATTCTTGTCATAGAGTCTTATCAAATCTCTGCTTCATCTTTTGTGCACTTTGAGATACTTTGGCCTGTGCCTTTTGATGTCTTTGTTCCAGTTGTTGGTGTCTACTTGTCTGACTGAGCTCATCTTCTAAGGTGTCTGTATGCTTTGGTTGTGTGAGATCTCCTGGAATCCTTGGTTCACATCCATACAGTAAGTAAAATGGCAATTGTTGGGTGATGTTGTGTACTCTAACTCTGCATACAAAGAGTACTTGGTCTATATACTCATCCTATCTACTGACAGCTCTATTTGTGTACTTGGTCAGCATTTTCCCAAATAATCCACCAAACAACTCAGTGACTCCATTAGTTCTAGGGTGATATGCCAAAGTTTTAAAGTGTCTGATGTGCTGCATTTCCAGGTAGGCTTACAATGTCTTTGCCATAAAGTTTGCCCCTCTGTTGGATAAAGTCTGTACAGTGCATTCAAACTTCATATGGATAACATGGTAGATGAATCTTGCTACTTCTTGTTCACTGGCTACAGGTACTGCTTTATCCACTGACCATTTTGTAGCATGGTCAATTGCTGCTAGGATCCAATGGTTGCATTTCCTGATAGATGGCAGTCTTCCAGTAAAGTCAATTCCCATCTTTCAAATAGTCTTACTGGCTCCAAGGGAAAGAGTTTGGCAATTCTTTGTGGCCTGCCTTGATTGATTTGGCAATTTGGGCAGGTATTCCCTAGCTTCTTAATATCTTGTTTCATTCTGGGCCACCATGCTCTGGCTTTCAAAGGGCTATAGGTTCCGCCAATCCTAAGATGTCCAAATCCATTGTATAGCTTACATAATAAATCCAGGCAAACAACTTACGGCAAAGAGGCAATAGGGCTTCCATCAACAGTTTGGTAGAGTGTTTCATCCTGTACCACATATTTGCTGGCTTCATCCCAGATTATCTGCCTGATCACCTCATCCACCTCATTATGAATGGCTTGGTCCTCCAAGTACTTTGGTAATAGGCTAGGCCAGTCTGATTCATTCATCAAGTTGGGTTGTGCAACCTGTTCTACTCTTGATACGCATTAGCAACTATGTTGCTTTTCCCAGGGCAGTGGACAATCTCTAAGTCAAATTGCTGAATGTATTCACTCCATCTTGTCACTCTTCTAGAGAATACCTTCTGAGTAAATATATACTTGAGGAAGGTATGATTAGTCTTCACAGCGCATTTGACTCCTTCAATATAGCATCTCCATGTCTTCAAGCAGTATAATATAGCAAGCATCTCCTTATCATGGACTGGATAGTTTTGTTCTGCTGAGTTCAGTTTCCTGGATTCAAAGGCCACTGGGTAGTCCTTTCACTTGTGTTCTTGGCTCAACACTCCACCAATTGCATAATCTGAAGCATCTGTGCACACAGTAAACTCTTTTTTGAAGTCAGTTTTTCTTAAGCTTGGCAGCTTAGCAACTTCACTCTTGAGCATCTGAAGGCAGCCTCACAAGCTATGTACCACTGGTAGGTATTGTTGTTCTTGAAGATATCAGTTAAAGGGGCTGCAATACTTGCAAAGGACTTGGCAAATCTCCAATAATAGGAAACCATTCCAAGGAATGATCTGAGCTCTGATATGTTATGAGGCTGCTTCAGCTTCTTGACAACTTCAGCCTTCTTTGGGTCTAAACTCACTCCTATGCTAGTCACTATATGTCCCAGATATTCAATGTGTTCCTTGAAGAATACACACTTGGCTAGCTTGCCATATAGTTTGTTCTCTCTTAGCTTCTTCAAGACCATTTCAATGTGCCCCATGTGATCCTCTTCTGTCTTGCTGTATAACATTATGTCATCTAGGTAGATTATCACAAACTTGTCTAAGTACTCCTGGAAGAAAGCTTGCATCAGAGTCATGAGCATTGCAGGGGCATTGGTGCGGCCAAAACTCATGACTAGGTACTTGTAATGTCCCTATATGGTCCTGAATGCTGCCTTAGGGATGTCTTCTGGCTTCACTCTATTCTGGTTGTATCCTGACATGAGGTCAATCCTGCTGAAAATAGTGGCTCTATTGAGTTGGTCCAAAAGCTCATCAATCCAACGTATGGGGTACTTATTCTTTACAATAATTGAGTTGAGGGCTCTGTAGTTAATGCACATCCTAAGTGTTCCATCCTTCTGCACAAAATGTACTGGTGCTCCCCAAGGTGACTTGTTGGGTCTGGTATATCCTTGCTCCAATTGTTATGATCTGCTGCTTGAATGTTTAAGTTAGATCGGTTTTTAGTCAAATCAATTAGTATATGTTTAGGTTATCAGTATATCAGTATTATCTATGAAATCAGTAGCATTAGTCGCAAATGAATCAGCAGATCCTTATCAGACAGAAATAGATATATTAAGTAGGATTTTATTGGGTGATGATGATGCAATCAAATGAGTCATCAGCCACAAACCTACATTAGGAAATACAATTAGTCAGCAATTGATCTGGCAAAATGTATAAAAGGAGCCGCTGGAACCTCAATAAAAATCAGTTCAAGTTTTAGTGAATACAATACTAGCTAAACTCCCTATTCCACTACAACTCTTATACCAAGATTTGTAACACAATAACTGATCTGATTGCCTCTTCATCTTTTGCAACTCCAATGGACTCATTCTGTAAGATGTCTTACTCCCTGGAGGGCTATCTCCTGTGGCAATGGCATGATCCACATCTCTGAGTGGTGGTAGGCTTACAAGTTCATCACAAAATACATCTAATTATTCCTTCAGAAGAGTCTGGACTTTCTGGGGTACTGGAGTAGAGGAATCCTCCTGTAATACTGCCATGAGGAACAGATGGGTACCTTTTCTAAGTGCTCTAAAGAACTCTGTCTTGCTAAGTTCACTTGTTTCACACACTGGAATTAACCAAGTTGAAATCCAGTCTGGCAGGTAATAGCTCATAGGTCTTGTTGTCTGTCTGAATCTGAGTAGCATGGGTTCTCCAATTGATTGAAGGAATACAACAAAATAGCCAGGTTTTCCCAAGTGCAAGGTCAAACTTGCAGTTCCCAAATATATAGGCCTGTAGATCTTCTTCATAGTCATTGATCTTCATCCCTACTGGCTGAGAAATACAGTTGATTGTGTGAGAGATCCTATCAGCAGTTGAGACTAAAGTTGATTGGTAGGTTCTAAGTTGATTCCAGCTTTCAAGGCAAGTTGCTCTGACATGTACTCATGCAATGCTCCTGAGTCAATCATCATCTTGGCAGGAACTCCATTGATTACTCCATTCAAATATAATAGCTTTCCTGAGTTTGAGATCATCTGGGATAGGTATTCTTCTGTTGTATGGAAGGTGAGTTCTAAGTTGGCTTCAAGTTCATCCTCCATGTTACTATGCTCCATGGCCTCAATATGGTTAAAGGTTCTTGGTGACTGGTGTCCATTTCTTCTCTGAGGGCAATGCTTTCCAATATGTCCTTGCTGGTGGCAATTGAAGCAAAGTCCTTTCTTTTTACATTCTTCTGAGGTAGGATTCTTCTGCATAGCACCTATTTCCATTGGCTCAGCTTCTGATTGTCTTGTTTCATAATGATTGAGGCCTCTCTGATTAGTCATTGAGAGCTTCCCAACTCCAAGCATAGTTGAGTCATAGTCAATGGCAATCTTGATGGTGTCTTCAAAAATCTTGGGTCTTTGATAATTCACTTTCTTGCAAGTTCTTGCATTCAACCCATCAATAAAGTATTCCACTTGATCCAGGGGGTCCATTCTTTCAATTTGTCCAGGTAGACATCTATATTCATAGATATACTCTTGAGCCATTCATATCTGTCTGAGTGTCTTCAACTTTCTTCTTAGTAGTGTCTGCTGGTGTGGAGGTTCAAAAGCATCCTGAATTTTGGACACACACTCATCCCAGGTAGAGATTGACCTTCACACTCAAATTGCTCTTGACAGGGTTTTCTGGCTTTAGGGCATGGTAGTCATTCCTTGTTGCTGCTGGCTAAGGATCTGGAGTAACTGTTTCTGTTGAACCAGGATTTGCTGCATAGTATTCTTCCATTCTTGATTTTTGGACATCTTGAGGGAGGCTTCTTCTTTCTGCAGGTGGGATGCTTCTGGTTATTGCTGCTACCAATGTTACAAGTCTTGGTATAAGAGTTGTAGAGGAATAGGGAGTTTAGCTAGTATTGTATTCAATAAAACTTGAACTGATTTTTATTGAGGTTCCAGCAGCTCCTTAAATACATTTTTGCCAGATCAATTGCTGACTAATTATATTTCCTAAAGTAGGTTGTGGCTGATGACTTATTTGATTGTGTCATCATCACCCAATAAGATCCCATTTAATACATCTATTCCTGTCTGATAAGGATATGCTGATTCATCTGCTAACTAATGCTACATATTTGATAGATATCACTGATATACTGATAGGCTAATCATATAACTAATTGAAATGACTAAAAACTGATCCAACTTAAACCTTCAAGTGGTAAATCATAACATATGTGTCCATATCATCACTATGGTCCCCATACCAGGTCTTAACTCATCTTCAGTACAAACCATATAAAACCCATCCCCTAGCTTACAAGTGCTGTCCACACCAGAAAGTTAATATTCAATCCATTTGAGTTGTTGCCAAATGATTTTAGTATGGCCCAAGTGTCAATGATGTGCCTTAAGACAGCTATTTGGGCAATACTCATTAATCTAGCAGCACTGGGTTCCTCAGAGAGTTAACAGAGATGGAAGAATATGAGTCAACAGCAGTGGCATAAGTGCAGCATCAAGATGCCTGCAGATATATATATGAAAATATATAACAAGACAGGTATTGAAATCAAGAATGAGCTTAGAGTGAGGGGTATTGATATGTATGCTGCTTGCAAATAATTCCATGCGCAATTTGCATGGTATGGGCCAGATGCATCTGTTGGTGATTTAACTTTGATGTATTTGAAGAGTTTTTGCCTCAAATGACTAAAGTACTTATGATATACTAGTAGCGCTGAGTGGCTTTCAAGAGCAATGTACACAGGACTCATCAAGGCAACAGTTCACCAGTATCAGACTAAGTGTAGTGAATACCTTGAGGAATAGAAGGTGAGCTTCAAGAGGAAAGTACAAACCGCAAGCAACTGCATCCATATCTTGCTAGCACACCTTACTGGATTCTTGTACCATCCCCCTCAATGCCAGCATGCCAGCACATGTCAGTCCAATCTACACCCATTATGAGGTTGCCTCCACCACTGGAGCCTTTGGCAAGTAA
>MCFE01001050.1:0-18701 GCA_002104905.1 Basidiobolus meristosporus CBS 931.73 | reverse complement strand
GCAACAAGTCAGTATGATCATTTAGCTGAGTGGGAGTGTTGTAAAAATTTGTATTTCCACCTAAATATTCACCTAACCTAGTCACTTAGAACATTACCTCAGATCCTACAGAATACTGAACAAATTCCTTGTTGGGATTTACTGAGAATATTTTTTACCAAAATACCAGGTACCTAGACATGAAAATTCTCAAAGTTGTCCAAACAGCCCCAAACTTTGCACATACGCTCTGGGGACCTTCCTTAGCTTATTTAAGTGTTTGCTATGCCAAGACCATGTAAAATTATAAATACTACTTTTATATATGATAAATTATTAAGTGAAAAATCATACAATCTACTTGTTCTCCCAATTGCTTCCAAGATCTCTATGACTCTTACAGCAGTTGCAAGGATATGCTGCAAAGACTGGCAGATGAAGTAGTATATCTTGTGGTGCTGGCTGAAGACAATGAAATAAGGCAACCAGTGAATGAACAGTGGCATAAACCTTAGGGCTCCACCAAAGTCATAGAAACAATCCATTACAGCAGATATACTTATTAAGCCGTGGATTTCAATGGAGTTATTTGTTGAGTGAGGGGTTGGACTTTGGTGTTTTTTCAAGGCAAAAGGACTTGCATAGGTCACTATATTTGGTAATCAGGATACAACTGAAGCTTTGGCAGAAATATATCAATGTGTATGCATCAAAAGTAAGACAAACAAAAATTTGTTTTACGTCAATTTTTGACAAAGTTTTTTCAAAATCTGGGGTGCAATAACTTTCTGATGGTCTTTGCATGGTATCCTGGCAGGATCAATACCTCATAGTCACAGGACTTGGAATTTGTGACAGTCTTTTGATGGGGTTATTGCAATTATATTTCCTAGGGAAGCTATCTACTAGGAGCAATGTATTTACTTTTCAACAATATCCCTATACTGATGACCCGGTTGTACATGGGGCATTTCAAGCTAAATGAGACCTTTGAGATACCAGAGAAATTTTAAAGAATTGGCAAGATACTACAGAGTATCTGCTACCCTGAGTACTTCTCACAAGCTCTAATCAACATTCAGACTTGAGCAGCTATACTACAAACACAAAGCTGGATGTGTAGTTTGCTGCAGCTACTGAATCCATTCTCTACTCCATCTTGCTTGGTGTGTGGAGCTTGGATTGGAGGCATGCTGTAGTAGGGTCACAGTAACATTCACTGACAGATGTGCTCATTCCCAAATCTTCTACTTCCCTATTTCTCTACTACACTTATTTTAGCTTTATCCCATTTGTTGTACCTGATCACTACTATCCCACAAGCTGGTTGACTATCACACCTGCTTACCTTATTTCATAAGTTATCCCTCACTTTATGTTAGATTACTTGCAGTAAGTACCATGTATGGTATCTCTATGTTACACAGGTTTCAGAGTACTGATTCCTGATTGGTTCAACGTGCTGTGCCTCTTAGAACCTTTCAGCACCTACTTAGAGCATTCTTAGGTCATTCTGAATTCATTAAGATTTCATTTGATATCCAGAACCTTCAGAAACACCATGTTTAGTAATCACTTAGCCAATAAGAAAATTATATAAGGGAGGCTAACCCTCAACAATAAATCATCATCCCTTTTATCAGTATACCAACTTGTTGATTAGTGTGATCACTGCAACCTGCTGCTACCTGAACTTCCAACCCCAGACCACAGAACACTCCCAGGTAACCATGCTGATGGCCAACTGCCCTTGGAGGCACTACCTGTGAGGAATACTCAGAGTAGGTATCTTTTATTATATATGATTCTTTCCCAAGCTTGTTCTTGTACAGGCAAAGATACTTTTTGATCTTTGTAACTATTGGCCACACCTGCATTCTTAAGTCCCTGCTGGCAGAGTTTACAGTTGTTTTGACTTTGGAAGCTTTAGTACATTGTCATCTCAAAGGACGCTGAACCCAGTACACACTTCTGTTAAGACACCAACTAAGTTGGGCATTGTAGCTGATTAGCTTTCCCTTGACAAGCTTGTGGTGTTATTCTCCATCACATTGAATTAGAGACAGAACCCAGTATTCCTAGCAAGCTTTTGCCCAAGGTTATTGCACCCAGTGAACACCCCACACACAAGACACTTGAGAAGTGTTAGGCATATCTATCCCTTGGACATATACACCACCACAACACCTAGACAAGTGATATCATTTTGGGCCACCAAAAGTCTCTCTTGATTGCATTCATGGTTTTGGCAGTGCAAAGATGTCCTGCAGCCCTTGAATCATGGCAAGCATGGATGATATCCAGTTGGGTATCAAGGTCTGGGACAAACAGTTGGTGCAGGTGATAGATGATGTCATTGACTAGATGTAGATGCTGGAGGTTTGGGAACTTGGGTGGTGGGTTAGTGCAAGACTTGAGGTATTTCTTGATTGTTGCTGCTGTGGAGTTGGGGACTTGGCTTGTCTTGACTCTCTCAAAGAGTAGAGGAGTTATAATACTGGAGTACTGGGTTTCAAGGAGTTTAAAATGTCTTTTGTTGAGTATAGGGTTTTTCATTTGCCAAGTGGTATCATCCCCTTCTTCAACAGAATACTCCACCTTTCTCAACAGGGCATCAGGTTTTCCTTGTTTCACACCTGGTCTATAGGTGATGACAAAGTCAAAGCTAGATGGGAAGAGTCACCATCTAGCTTGTCTCTGGCTCAGTACTTTTGAGGTTGTAAAGTACTCAAGGTCCGTGTGGTGTCAGAAGATTATTATACTATGGGCTGCACCATCAATGTAGTGTCTCCATTGTTCAAAGGCAATAATGATTGCTGGTGGTTCCTTGTCATAGATATCATAGCTTACCTCAGCTGGAGTAAATTTTCAAGAGTAAAGTGCAATAGTATATAGCACATTCTTGTCATCCAACTGGGAACAGATGGCACAAAGGGCAAAGTCAGTGGCATTAGTTTCTATGATGAGAGGCCTCTCAAGGTCAGGGTGGGTAGGCAGTAGGACACACAACAAGGATCTCTTGATAGAATCAAAGGACTCAGACTGTTCCTTATTCCAGGCAAAGGGCAGATTTTTCTGGGTGAGCTTTGTCAGGGGAGTGACTATCTTGGAGTGGTTGGCAATGAACTTACAGTAGAAGTTGGCAAATCCAATGAAGGATTGCACCACTTTTACATAAAAGGGAGTTTTCCAGGATTGGATGGCATCTACTTTCCTGGGGTTCATTTTTGTTCCATTTGAGCTTATAAGATAATCTAGGAACACAACTTCTTTCTGGTCAAATTAACATTTTTCCAGTCTGGCATAGAGGCCAGCAGTGTCAAGCTTGGCCAAGACTTTCTTCACATGTGAGTTATGTTCTTGAGTCTTGGAGCAGACCAGGGTATCATCAAGGTAGATAACTACAAATTGGTCAAGGTACTCACAGAATGTGTCATTCATTAGGTGCTGAAAGACAGCTGGGGAATTGGTGAAGCCAAATGGCATAACTTTATGCTCAAAGTGACCATATCTTGTTCTGAAGGCAGTTTTCCATTCTTTCCCAGGCATGATTCTGACAAGGTTCCAAGCTCCTCTGAGATCAATTTGGTAAATACTTTAGAAGCAAAGAGTTGATCCAACAGGGTGTTGATCAGGGGCAAAAGATACCAGTTCTTTATTGTTAACTTATGCAGTGCTCAGTAGTCTACACAAATTCTTAGGGAACCATCCTTTTTTTGACAAGGAGGATTGGGGTACCAGCTGGGGACTTAAAGTGTTGAATAAGACTGTTCCAGAGGTTTTCTTAGATGTAGCCATGGAGTTCTCTCAACTCAGGTTGGAAGAGGTTGTAGATAGGGCCAAAAGGTGGGGTTTTTCCATTGTCAAGGTCAATGGGACAATCATAGGGTTTATGTGCAGGAAGTAGCTCTGCTTTCTTCTAATCAGCAATATGGGCAAACTCTTGATACTTAGCATGTATTCCAATGGAGGGGGCTCCTTCAGTGATGATGGGCTCCTGGGTCTGGGGTAGCTTGCAAAAAGATACTTCTTCACATGAGAAGTCAGGTGCTTTCACAGAGTTAACCAGATGGACTCTTGGGAATGTCAGGGTTTTGGTCTTTCAGTTGATAGCTGGGGTATGGTGACTAAGCTATGTGCTTCCAAGGACTATGGGATAGGGGGGAGCGTTGATGATGTTAAGGGCTAGTGTTGCATGGTGACCAGTACAGGACAGCAGGAGTAGATGCATCTTGTGGGTAATGGCACCAGAAGAAAGGGATCTTCCATCAATAATTTCTACTTGTGCAGCACAGGATTTCAGGATTGTGGATTTTGTGCTTCTGGACAAAGGACTTGTCAACAAAACTGGAGAAAGCGCCAGAATCTATGAGGGCAAGGACATGGACAGGACTAGATTCAGGGATATGGATGCTGACTGGCATTCATAAGTATTGTAAGAGTCTTGTAGATATTGGAAGTGATTGGAGGAACAAGTAGGTTATATAGATTTCACTTTATGATTTATTGAATGTAAAGTAGTGTTTATACTTTTACATTGTTTTGGAATTACAAACACATAAAATAGGTTGAGGAAGGTCCAAAGAACATGTGTGCAAAGTTTGGGGCTGTTTGAACAACTTAGAATATTTTCACCAAAATACCAAGTGCCCAGAATATGAAAATTCTCAAAGTAAATCCCAACAAGGAATTTGGTAAGTATTCTCTAGGATATGAAGGTAATGATCTAAGTACTAAGTTAGGTGAATATTTAGGTGGAATTACAAATTTTACAACACTCCCACTAAGCTAAATGTTCATATTCACTAGTCCTAATTTTGACCTAAGATATTCAAACTTGTCTTTAGCCAATGGTTAGGTAAATATGTGTGCAATCATTTCATCTGTAGGACAGTAAACTAAGCTAACTAAGTTATTCTTTATGGCTTCACATATGAAATGATGTCTAATATCTATGTGCTTGGTTCTATCATGAAAAGTTGGATTTCTACCTAATTGTAGACATCCTTGATTAACTTGAAATAAAGTAATAGGCATTTTTTGACATAGGCCTAAATCTGTAAAAAAATTTCTTAACTACATTGCTTCTTTGTAGCTTCACAGGCTGCCATATACTCTGCCTCTGTGGTATAAAGTGCTACGGTTGGTTGCTTTCTTGAATTCCATGAAATTGCTCCATGGCAGCAAAGAAAGGTGTATCCTGTGGTGGATCTTCTGTCTGCCATATTTTGTCCCCAATCAGCATCAGAGTATCCCATAAGATCCTGTTCTGAATCCTTATAAGTGTATCTTAAGCAGATATCAGCAGTTCCTTTTAGATATCTAAAAATCCACTTAATTGCTGAAATATGATCAGATCCATAGTTCTGATTATGTTGGCTGACAACTCCCACTGAATAGAAGATATCTTGACATGTTCCAAGCATGATATACATCAGACTGCCGACCAAAGACTGATAAGAAAAGTCAGGGCTTTCAGATGGCACCAAGCTCTCTTGATTTGGTTGAGTTTTGCCAAATTTAAGGTTTGTCTTCATTGGGGTGGCTGCTGGTTTAGAGTCTTCCATTTTGTACTTCTTTAGTATATCTTGAATATACTTGGTTTGGCTTAGGGTAATAGTCTGGGTACTTCTGTCAATGGAGAACTTAATCCCTGAGTAGTAACTGAGCTCTCCTACATTGGACATATTGAACTCCTTAGATTGGCTGGATTTAGTCTCTTCCAATGTTTCTAGGTCATAAGTGGATATAATAAGATCATCCACATATAGAGCTAATAGAACTGGGTTTGCTCTACCTGGTTAATAGTAAATATAATAGTCAGCATTACTCTTTTTGAAACTCAAAGATTTCAAATAAGAATCTATCTTGCAATTCCAAGCTCTTGGTGATTGTTTGAGACCATATAGTGACTTTTTAAGCTTGCGGACCAAATGGGGGTTATCTTGGTCTACAAACCCATCAGGCCAGTTGATATACACATCCTGATCAAGTTCTTCATTCAAGAATGCAGTTTTTGCATCCATTTGATGAATAAAAAACTTACATTTGGCTGCAATAGCCAATATTAATATAATTGAATTAAACTTAGCTACCGGTTCAAAGGTCTCAGTATAGTCAAGTCCTTTTGTTTGAGAGTATCCTTTGGCCACAAGTCTTACTTTGTATCTTTCAACTTTACAATCAGCCTTCTATTGTGTCTTGAAGACCCATCTGCATCCAATTGATTTTTGGTTTAGTGAAAATTTGACTAAGTCCCAAGTTTGATTTTGCATCAGGGCCTGATATTCCTCAGGCATTGCAGACATCCAAGACTTTGTCTGAGGGCCATTTAGGGTCTCTTTTACAGTCTGGGGTTCATCAATACGGACTGAATATGCATAGTAGAAGTTTGTACCATCATTGAAAAAGTAATTAAGGCTATTTCTTGTCCAATTAGATCTCTGGGCATTTGAAACTGGAATGATCACTTCTGGGATATTCCTGGGCACTGATTTTAGGTGAACCATGGTTGTAGAGTTCTCTGGAGTGAAAAAATTCTCATTGTATAGCTCTGATTCAATCCTGGCAATTGGTGGATTTGAGATCAGATTTTTGACATCATCTGATGTCATTTTTTGTGAAAATTTCAAATTTTCATCAAACTACACACCTCTGGACTTGATTAGCTTCTTTGCTTTGGTATTGTAGAGTATGTATGCTTTACTCTCATTGCAGTTGCCCAAAAATATGCATTTTACAATTTTTGGCTCAAATTTGACTGATTTCTGGGCAGTTTCTTGGCATATGCTGTACACCCAAATATTCTTAGATGTTCTGCACTTAGTATGTATCCGTACCATGCTTCAAATGGAGTGGAAGCACAAAGCATTCTGTTGTAACTTCTATTCTTAAGTTATACAGCAGTGGCAACTGATTCTGCCCAAAAATTATATGATAATTTTTGATCATGGATCATAGATCTTGCCATATCAATTGTTGCTCTGTTAGCACATTCTGCTACTCTATTTTGCTGTGGGGAGTTTGGTACAGTAGTCTCTTGCTTTATCCCATGAATTTTGCAGAAGTGGATGAAGAGTTTTGAGGTATATTCTCCACCATTGTTGGAGTATATTTTCTTGATTTTTTCACCAGTTTCTCTCTCCACCATGGCTTTAAACTCCCTGAGCTTAGCCAGAGCTTCTTCCTTTCTCTCCATGTAGTAGACCCATGTGTATCTTGGATAATCATCAATAAAGGTGATTAAATACTTCATCCCATTAAGGATACATTTTGCATAGGTCCACACAGATCTGAGAGAATTAGATCTAATTTTTTCTTGGTATTGATTGACCCAAAGCTCTTGAACAGTTGTCTGGCTTGTTTCCCATATATTCAGGCTTCACAGTGCTCCAAGTTAGCTGGGAGATCAGTTTTTACTCCTGAAATTAGCAGATCTTTGATCATTTTGCACTAATAATCACAATTGATGTGCCCAAATCTCCTGTGCCAATGCATTGGTGTTTCTTCATTTATGTTACATATATTGGCTTCCAGATATGATGGAATATAAGTCAACTTGTATGAGTTCTGATGTCTGATACCCAAAGCAATATGGGCACCATTTTGATCAATAATCTTGCATCCTGAATTGTCAAAGCTGAAACTAAGTCCTTCTGCAGTGGCCTTGCTTACAAATAGTAGGCTCTTGGCTTTTTCTGGTACATCAAGCACTTCATTAAAGATCAGTGTATGGCTTCCTTCACTGCTTCTTAGGTTTACTTGGATGGTTCCTTCTCCCACTGCATCAAGTGTTCTATTGTCACCCATGAAACCCTTCTTAATTAGAATCTCTTGATATTGGGTAAAAAGTTCTTATTGGTGAGTAAAGTGCTGAGACGCTCCAGAGTCAATATACCACATCTGAGAATCCTTGTTTGTGGTCATATTTAGTGCAGAAATGAATAGTCTATCCTCAGTTGATGCAGCATTTCCATATTCAGGCTTCTTTTGCTGATTATCTTTCTTTTTGAGACACCGGCCTAATGTGTGTCCTTTCCTTTTGCAGTAGTTACAAAACAGATTGCTGTTGCCTTTGTAGGGTCTTGGCTACCTCCTTTGTAGGTTGTCATTGCTTATTAACGCATTTTCTCCTTCCTTCTTATTGGTGCTTGATTTTCTTAATACTTTATCCAGGAGCCTTCCATATATGTAATTTAAGGTCAAATCTTCAGTCCTGTACTCTAGGGCTGATACAAGGCCCTGAAATGTGTCTGTCAGACTATTTGGGATGGTTACTATCACATCCTCATCAGTAGTTGGTATGCCCTCAGATTCCATTTTATCTACCAGCAGGGCAATTCTGTTAATTAGATTTTTCATTTCTTCTCCTGGCAGCATCTTTGTAGTAAAGAATTTTTGTCTCAGATACATTTTCTTTACAGCTGAACATGACTGGTAGGTGTCTTCTAATGCTTTCCAGGCATTCTTTGTTGTTTTGCTCTTGAGCATTGAATAAGCAATTTGTCTTTAACATTGAGGCAAATGCAGTTGAAGGCACTTTGATCTTTCTTCTGGTACTTCAAGGCTTCCTCTCCCATGTTTTTATGAGGGCATTCTTCTCCCATGACAATATCCCAAAGGCCTCATACTTGTAGCAGCATCTTTGTCTTCACCTTCCACACTTGGTAGTCAGATCCATCCAACTTTTCAGCAGAAGGAAAAATTCCTGTAATAGCAGTAGTAGATATTGCAGAGAGTGACAGCTTGGGGCTCATAACCTGTTGTAAGAGTCTTGGAGATATTAGAAGTGATTGGGAGGACAATTAGATTATGTGGTTTTCACTTAATGATTTACTGAATGTAAAGTAGTATTTATGCTTTTACATGGTCTTGGCATTACAAACACATAGAATAGGTTAAGGAAGGTCTCAAGAACATGTGTGCAAAGTTTGGGGCTGTTTGGACAACTTTGAGGAATTTCATGTTCTGGGTACCTGGTATTTTGGTAACAATGTTCAAGTAAGTCCCAACAAGGAATTTGGTCAGTATTCCCTAGGATCTGAGGGTGATGATCTAAGTGACTAAGTTAGGGGAATGTTTAGGTGGATTTACAAATTTATACAACAATAAGGACTGGATGGACTTGGTAGCATAAGATGTTTCTTAAATGTGTTGCATTTTCATTGGAGGGTCCAGTTGCAAGACTGTCATAGTTACTGGACACTCAAGTTTCCCAACAGTTCTGGAGAAGACTGATCACTGGATGATTGCAGGAGTATGAAGCTGGACTTCTTGTTGGGACAAGACTTGGCAAAGTGGCCTGGTTGGCCACAGTAAAGGCAGATGTTTGCCTGTTGATGTCTAGATTTTTCTTCTTTTGTAAATTTCTTGTATTTGGCACCCACAATTTCCATAGAATTATCAGGCTTAGTGCTGGGCCACTGGATTACTGGGAAGAAGGTTGGCTGATAAGTATATTGGAACTTTTGTTTCTTCTGGAAAAGCAATTATAACATTGGATGGCATGATGTATGGCTTCACCCAAGGTAGTTGGGTCAGGGAGTGTGAGTAGTAGGTCACCAACTTCATCATTGAGTCCATCTTGAAATTGACTAACTAGGGCAGTATCACCCCAAAGGCTCAATCCACTAGCTAGTAGACAGAATTCAGAAGCATCAAATCAAAAGCATAGGCAGATGCAGGTCTGTATCCTTGCTTCAAGTTCTTGACCATGTTGGCAGCAGTTCTGGCTTGGTCAATGTTGCCAAATGTTAGCTCCACTTCTATGAGAAAGGAATGGTAGTCACTAGACTTGTTCTGTTGGATAGTGCCACAGTGAGCCATGAGTGCCAAATGATGCCATAGTGTGACAGAGAGGTCAAGTAAGCCTCTACCTGGCCACAGAGTGTGAAACATAGCTCTGCATCTTCATGCAAAGCAACCCTTGTGTTTCACCCATTGTGGGGGAGAAAATCCATTTTTTGACCTTTTTTTGTGGATCAATGTTGCTCCGGATGTGTAAGTGCACAGGAGAACTGAAGATATGCATCTGGTACTCAATACCCATGGCACTCTGAATCTAGCTCCTGTAGCCTGTATCATGTCACAAAAATGAATGGCACTATCTTGGTCCACTGGTACTATCTGGCACTATATTTAAATATTAGTCCTAAAGTAATATCTATACAAAGCACTTATAGTGCCAGATAGTACCAGTGGACCAAGATAGTGCCATGCATTTTTGTGACATGCTACAAGCCTGTGGGGCTAGATTTAGAGTGCCATGGGTATTATGTACCAGATGCATATCTTCAGTCTGTCTGTGCTCTTTTATGTCATGCACAATTTTGATCCCAAAAAAAAGGTAAAAAAATTGATTCTCTCCTGCACCGTAGGTGAAACACAGGGGCTGCTTTGCATGAATATGAAGAACTATATGTCACAATCTGTGGCCAAGTTTAGGTCTGCTATGACTCTCAGGCACACTATGGCACTATTTGGCACTCATGGCTCAATGTGGCACTATCCAACGGAACAAGTCTACTGTATATGGTATTGTGCTACATATATTCCCAAGGGGTGCTGCAATAGAATGTTACATTGGGCATTGTTGACTTGGAGCTTTCCAGAAGTTGCTAGAATGTGGTAAAACTTTCTAGAATGAACTGGGACTTCTTCACCAACTTGAGTTAGCTCAAACATTGGAGGCCAGGGATGTCATGTGATCATGATACCCAGAGCTCTTGAATAGTTATCTTGCTTTTTCCCCATATATATTGGCTTCACAGTTCTCCAAATTAGCTGTAGAATCAAATTCAAATCTGGAGGTTGGCTGATATCTGATCCTTTTGCGCAAATAATCAAAATTGGTGTGTCCAAGTCTCCTGCTCCAAAGCATTAGTGCTTCCTTTCTCTAGTTATTTATGTTGGCTTCTAGATAATATGAAAATTAGTCAATCCAGATACATTCTGAACTCTGATACATGAAGCATTATGCACACCATTTTGATGATGGATCTTACATCCAGAATTGTCAAAGCTGCCATGATCATGCTTTCAGATAGTAGGCTCTTGACTATTTCTGGCATATTTCTTTTCATCCATGAAAACCTTCTGAATTGGAATTTCCTGATGTTGGGTAAAAGGTGCTTTTTGATGTGTAAGCTGTTGATACGCTCCAGAGTCAGTATACCACTTCTGAGAATCCCAGTTCACTGTCATATTTAGCTCAGATATGATTAATCTATCTTTAGTTTCTGTAGCATTTGTATATTTAGCTCTAAGAAAAAAATTAAGAAAAGGCAAGCAAAATACCATCATAATATCAGTTGAATTCCAAGTTTCCTGAGATTGAAAACATCTCAGTATCTCTGTTATCAGCTGATGGGCAGGCAAGCAAATCAATTCTCCAGGAGGAGACTAGGCCAACTAGTTTCCATATCAAACTTTGTAAAAAGCTGCCCATTACTTCCATGAATAATTGCATTTGAACTTTTGAACCAAAAATGCCAGCCAATTGCCAGCAAAGTACCATCAGAATACTAGCACCATATAAGCACAATAGCAACAAACATCAGATGAGTTCCAAGTTTGAGATTTTTCATAGGGATGGCTTTTTCTGCCAACTATATCTCATTTTGAGGCACCAGTCTGATGTGTGTCCTCTCCTTGAGCAGTAGTTGCAAGACAGGTTGCTATAACCTTAAAAGGGTCTTGAATACCAACTTTTTTCATTGTCATTGCTTATTAAAGCATTTTTGATTTACTTATTGTTGTCACTAAATCTTTTTTAATTCTTCTTCCAAGAGCCTTTAATCTATATACACTAGGGGCAAATCCTCAGTTTGGGACTCTAGAGCTCATACCAGACCCTGAAACCTGTCTGACAGGCTACTCAGGGTGGAAACTATCACATCCTGATCAGTAGTTTGTACACCCACAGATTCCATCTCATCCACAAGTAAGGTAATTTTGTTAATTAGATTTTTCATTTCTTTTCCTGGCAGCATCTTTGTGTTGCAAGAATTGGTAATTCCAAGAATGTTTTCACCAAAATGTCAGGTACCCAAAACATGAAAATTCTCAAAGTAGTTCAAACAGGCCCAAACTTTGCACTCCTGTTCCTGGGATCTTCCTGAGCCAATAGACTTGTTCTGTTGTAAAGTACCACATTGAGCCATGAGTGCAAAATGATGCCATAGTGTGCCAGGGAGGCCAAGTGAGCCTATACTTGGCCACAGAGTGTGAAACATAGCTCTGCATCTTCATGCAAAGCGGCCCCTGTGTTTCACCTGTTGTACTGGAGAAATCCATTTTTTGACCTTTTTTTTGGATTAATATTGTGCAGGATGTGTAAGAGCACAGAAGGACTGAAGACATGCATCTAGTACTAAATACCCATGGCACTCTAAGTCAAGCTCCTGTAGCTAGTATCATGTCACAAAAATGAATGGCACTATCTTGGTCCACTAGTACTATCTGGCACTATAAGTGCTTTGTATAGGTCTTACTTTAGGGCCTATATTTAAATATAGTGCCTGATAGTACCAGTGGACCAAGATAGTGCCATTCATTTTTGTGACATGATACTAGCTACAGGAGCTTGACTTAGAGTGCCATGGGTATTGAGTACTAGATGCATGTCTTCAGTCCTTCTGTGCTCTTACACATCCTGCACAATATTAATCCAAAAAAAAGGTCAAAAAATGGATTTCTCCAGTACAATTGGTGAATCACAGGGGCCGCTTTGCATGAAAATGCAGAGCTATGTTTCACACTCTATGGCCAAGTATAGGCTTACTTGACCTCCCTGGCATACTATGGCATCATTTGGCACTTGTGGCTCAATGTGGTACTATCCAATGGAACAAGTCAAACATAATGTGCTTGCTATGCTAAGGCAATATAAATGTATAAATAATACTTTTACATTCAATAAATCATCAAGTAGACAACCCATAATGTACTTGTTCTCCCAATCATTTCAAGTATCTCCTAGACTCTTACTGCAGATTATGAGCCCAAAGTTGTCACTCTCTGCAGTGTCTGCTACTGCTATTTCTAGAATTTGTCCCTCAGCTGAACAGTTGGATGGATCTAACTACCAAGTATGGAAGGTGAAGGTGAAGATGCTGCTATAAGGAAGAGGCCCTTGGGATCTTGCCATGGGAGAAGAATGCCCCCCTAAAAATGTCAGAGTGGAATCCTCAAAGTACCAGAAGAAAGAACAAAGTGCCTTTAACTGCATTGGCCTTGATGTCAATGACACATTGCTAATTCAATGCTCAAGAGCAAAAATGGCAAAGAATGCCTAGAAGGTATTAGAAGACACCTACCAGTCATATTCAGCTGCCAAGAAAATGTATCTTGGACAAAAATTCTTTACTATTAAGATGCTTCCAGGAGAAGAAATGAAAATCTAATTAACATAGTTACCCTGATGGTGGATGAGATGGAATCTGTGGGCACACCAGCTGCCAATGCAACTGTGATAGTGACCATCCTGAATAGCCAGAAAGATGATTTTCAGGGCCTTGTATCAGCCCTAGAGTAAAGAACTGAATATTTGACCTTAAATTACATATATATAAGGCTCCTGCATCAAGAATTAAGAAAATCCAATGTCAATAAGAACAAAGAAGAAAATGCTTTAATAAGCAATGATAATCAACAGAGTAGATACCCAAGACCTTTTTAAGGTAATGGTAACCTGTTGTGCAACTACAGCAAAAGGAAAGGACACACATCAGACCAGTGCTTCAAAAAAAGAGATAGTCAGCAGAAAAAGCCTGAATATAGAAATGCCGCAACAACTGAAGATAGACTTTTCATATCTGCACTAAATATGACCACAAACAACAATTCTCAAATGTGTAATATTGACTGTGGAGCATCTCTACACTTTGTACACCAAAAAGAACTTTCCACCCAATATTCAATAAATTCCAGTTGAGAACTTTCCACCCAATATTCAATAAACTCCAGTTGAGAAGGTTTTCATGGGTAACAATGGAACACTTGATGCAGTGGGAGAAGTAACTATCTATGTGAACCTTAGAAGCAGTAAAGGAGGCCATACAATGACCTTTAAAGAAGTACACTATGTACCAGATATAGCCAAGAAACTACTATCCCCTATGAAGAATAAATTGGTCCCACAGGTGGATCCAATCCAGATCAGCCATCAGGATCCTGTTAAGAGACCATTATAATACCAGCAGCTTGAAATTAGTGGCCCTTTAAACAATTGTATGATGGGATTGCAACAGCATTTTGCTAATTTTTCTGCCAAATGAAGCTATTAAACTTGACAAGATTTGATTGGTGTGGTGACAATAATTGCAAGGCATTGTTGCGGTCTTTTTGCACTCTACAACTATTTTAAATGGATCCAACTGGTCAGGACATCCAATTGCCTTATTTGGCAAGAAATTTGATAGCATTTCAATGGCCTCACAGCAAGACTCTAATGGCATTATTACGGCAGTATGGTGGCCTACAGCTAGCCTTGATTAATGCTATCATATCAATTGATTTTTGGTTAATCAGTAATCTGACTAAATCCCAATTTTGATTTCCATCAGGGCCTCATGTTCCTCAGTTGTTACAGATCTCCAAAACTTTGCCTGTGGGCTATTTAGGTCCTCTTTTACAGCCTGGGTTATTTGATATGGACTAAATAGGCATATGCTAAGTTTGTACCTTCATTGATATATTAACTTGGGATATTTCTTGTCCAGTTGAATCTCCAAGCATTTGATACTGGAATGATCACTTCTGAGATACTCCTGGGCACTGATTCAGGCTGAACCATGGTTGTGGAGTCCTCTGGAGTGAAAAGTTTTTACTGCTTTGCTCTAATTCAATCCTGACCATTGGTGGATTTGAGATCAAATTTGTCATCATCTGATGTCATTTTTTGTAGAAATTTGAACTTTCATCAAACTACACACCCCTGGACTTGATTAGCTTCTTTGCTTTGGTATTGTAGAGTCTGTATGCTTTACTCTCATTGCAGTAGCCCAAAAATATGCATTTACACTATTTGGCTCAAATTTGACTGATTTCTGGGCAGTTTCTTGGCATATGCTGTACACCACATTATTCTTAGATGCTGTGAACTTGGTCTATATCTATACTATACCCCTAGTGGAGTAGAATCACAAAGTATTCAATTATAGCTCCTATTCTTAAGGTATACTGCTGTGGCAACTGATTCTGCCTAAATATCATAGGAAAATTTTTGATCATGGGTCATAGGTCTCTCCATATCATTATTGACCTATTTGCACATTTTGCTACTCCATTTTGCTGTTGGGAGTTGTGGTAATGGAAAGTACCCCACTACTACAATACCTCAAAACCAATATTGCGCTCAATTCTTTATTTTGCTTTTGCTATTGTAACACACAAGTGAAAGATCAAGAAATTCCAATATTGAAGGACAAATACTCCTAACCCTGACAAGCAATCCACCCAAGAAAATTATATCATTCAGAACATGCAGTAAAAAACACATGTTTCAAATTACAGCTCATTTGAAGCAGCACTTAAGGAGTTATGACTAAAAGAGTCCAATTATTATATACACTAGGCCTCTATTGCTAGGATTACCATGGTGATTTTGATTGCATTCAACTTTCAAGCCAGCCAATCAAATCACATGATATTTTCACAGGTGCTGCGCTTATATCTGATCAACGCCACTACAAAAGTTTAGCTTTGTATCAAATGTATTGCATGTGCAATTGCCCATTAATCTTGATTCTTCAGAAATTTCAAATACATGACTTCCCCAGCTGAAAAATAAAGGAGCCTCTCTTTCTGGATTCTCCACACTACAATTACAAGTTTAAAGATTATAATACTTCCCCCACCACACTTGCACTGTTGAGTATTCTGACTTTGATTGGTACTGCATCAGTAAAGAGACTGCAAAGCTCACAAGAATCCAATCTAAGTTCTACAAGAAAACTACCACTTTTCTGTTGGTAAAGTCCCCTCTAAGAAACCCTTTAACACTAAAGACACCCATTTAGTCTATAGACCCCTTTAGAGACCCCTTTAAGAAGCCTCTTTACTGTAAAGAAGCCCCTTTAGGCACCCCTTTAGTGTGAAGTCCACTTTAGAGACCACTACAAGAAGCCCTTTACTCTAGAGTCACCCTTTAGAGACTTCTACAACATACCCTTTAGGTAAAAGGGGTGTTCTGATTTTCATTTTAGGAAATATTTTCACAGAAAGGAAAGTGACTTTGAAATAAGGAAAAGTCACTATAAAAGTAAATAAGCTCAATAGTTGACAGAAGGCCAGAACACTGCTGTAGAAGTGAGAATCACTCTTTATAGTATATTTTGAGCCTAAGATTGAGGATCTTAGTGAAAGTTATATCTCCTATTGTTATATCAAACTCCCAATAAACTATTTCAGTGTTAGAATACTGGAAGTTGTTGTATATTGTCAACTAGCCTCTTCATTGCACAACAAGCCTCAAACTAATCATAATACAACACAACAGAGTATGGTACTGTAGTCTCATGCTTTATTCCATGAATTTTGCAGAAGTGGATGAAGAGTTTTGAAGTATATTTTCCACCATTGTCTGAGCATATTTTGTTCATTTTTTTACCAGTTTCTCTCTCCATCATGGCTTTAAACTCCCTGAACTTAGACAGGGCTTCTTCCTTTCTCACCGTGAAGTAGACCCATGTGTATCTTATATAATCATCCAATAAAATTGATTAAATACTTCATTCCACCTAAGTATAGATTTCACATAGATCCACACAGATCTGAGTGAATTATATCTAATTTCTTCTTAGTTTTGATTAAATCAGAGCTCTTGAACAGTTGTCTGGCTTGTTTTCCATTATATATAGACTTTGCAGTACTCCAAATTAGCTGGGGGATCAATATTTACTCCAGATATCAGCAGATCTTTGATCATTTTGCGCAAATAATCAGAGTTGATGTATCCAATACTCCTGTGCCAGAGCCTTGGTGTTTCTTCATTTAAGTTACTTATAAAGGCTTCCAGATATGATGGAATATTAGTTAACTTATACAGATTCTGATCTCTGATACCCAAAGCAATACCCAATGAAAAATTATTGTAATAGTCCCATTCAAAAGGCTGTCACAGACTTAAAGTCCTGTGACTAAGAGGTACTGATTCCATCAGGACACCATCTAGAGACCATTGAACAATTGTTGCACCCCAGATTTCACAAAAAACTTAGTCAGAATTTTTCATCATATCAGTGTACAAGTGGCTTTTGATTGGTTCCCTGCCAATTTGCTCACTTTCTGATCCTGGACACTTTATTACTTCCTACATTTGTGTGCATTGATTGGCTATTGCCTCTTTTTCACATTCCTTAATTCCTGACTCAACTGTTTCTCTTACTTTTCATGCATAAAAGTTGACTTATTTCATTGAAACTTCAGTTGTACCTCAATTGCTAATTGTACTGACCTATATAAGTCCCTATACCCTACATTAACATTGAGCCCAACCCTACACTCAACAAGTAACTCCTTTAAAATCCACTACTTGAATAAGTTTTTCTGCTGTAATGCTCTGGTTCCACAACTTTGGCAGGAACCCAACAGCTTTATGCCACTGTTCATTCACTAGTTCCCACATGTCCTGGTCTTCAGCTGCACTGCAAGGACTAGTGCCTCATCTGCCAGTCTTTGCAATAAATCCTTGCAATACTCAAGTGTGTTTTCTTGTGCACTGCTCTCAAAGAAGTGCTGCAACCTTGTGGTGTGCCTATTAATATTCTAAAATTCTGCTGAAGGTATTGTGATAGTCTTTTGAGTTCTTGACATTGTAGCCATGTCTGTCAGTGAGATCTCCACTCTGTCAACAATGGAGGATGTGGAGGCTGTGGTAGACAAATTGCTTTTTTCTGCAAACTCATCTACCTTACTGCAGTGTAGCTACAACTGGCTGAGCTTCCAACTCCTGTGGAAATAGCTGTTTTCTTGTTGGTAATTCTTCTTGGCTATGATGGGGATTCAGTCTGTTCCAGGCTTGTGGCATTAATTGGCAAGAACTGCAGTTTTTTTGCATGCCTCCCTGTCTCAGGCTTGGGTAGACATTTTTCCTTTACCTTGTCCTTTATCACTGCCAGGTTTTTCACTGCTACTTTGTCTGAGTGCTTCTTGTAGTGAACTAGGTTTTCTCCTTGATAAATTCTGCTCTGATGCATCTGTTTTGGCCTGCTTGTCCATTGCTGATACTCTTCTGGCAACCTAGATGTTTCTTTTCTGCTTGTTTTGAGCTCTCAATTGTAGTTGTGATGGGCTCCTGAAAAAGCGGCTGGTTTTTATCACTGCCAGGTCCTGCACTGCTACTTTGACTGGTGCTTCTTGAGTTGTACTATACTTTTTCCTTGATACATGTTGTGCTAATGCATATGTGTCTGCCTGTTTGTCCCTAATGAGCACTCTTCCAGCTACCTGACATCTCTTTGATGCTTGTCTAGAGCTTTTGGCCCTGCTTGTGAACAGGCTCTTGAGGAAGCCCTGGTTTTTAGCCATGGCACCCTTTTTCTTTGGCTTTTGATAGCTTCTGCTATTCTTAAGATACTTTCTTAGCATACTTATGCTGGCCCAAAATCTGTTTGCCCACTTAAATCCTGGATAATGCTCAAGGAGCAAGTCAAGTGCATTTGCCTTGGCCTTGAGTTCCTGATGGTCCCATGGTATGCCGGCCTTAAGGTGATGGTGTGCTA